>BQNB010019646.1:37895-66552 GCA_026074375.1 Tanacetum coccineum | reverse complement strand
GTTATAAAGATTGTGATATTTGAGGTAAGGTATTGGGATATGATATAAAGAAAGGTTTGGGTCTGAAATTGTGCCTTAATAATATAGGTAAACGGATGGGGTTTTCCCTAGTTTACCGTGTACTGCATAACTTGGATATCTCGTGACCGTTTCTGAACCCTTTACCTGGCCATCCCATGATGTTTACCGAGTGAGGTTCAAACACAAGACCTTTTGTGAGGACATATGCCTAACCACTAGGCCACCTTAGTGGTGATTTAGTTTGGTAGATGCTTTTGGCTACCAGTTGTCTCGATTTATAGGTATCATGCTCATAACATCGGTTATGCCCTTGTTTGGTTGCTAGGGTTACAAATATCCTTAGAACGATATAGAGACCGATCCTAGTGTGCTTATTCTAGTAACATACGTTCAAGAATTTGCTAGATTAAATAATGATATATTAGTGGGTTGTTGGATGTTATTTTATCAATAGATTATCGCAAATTGAAGAATTATAATTAAATGACTAATTGCTTATAGTTAAGGATAGTTACGTAATTTTACACTTATCTCAAAATTCTGTGGCAATGATATTTGCTTAATTGTATACTAAATTACCCGGGATTTTGCCTAATAAAAGCCAATAAAATGCCAAAAGAATAGAAAATGTGTGCTTTTGTGTCCAATTGTGCAGGAAAGGATTGAAATGACAAAAAGAAGCAAAAACGATCAAAAACCAACAAGAAACGGGAAAAAGACAAAGAGTCAAGAGCAAGAGTGAGAAATCAGCCAGAGATCACAGCCGGATCAGCCCGACACAGAAATAAAGAAAGTCAAAGACCCAAGATAAAGTCAAAGGGCCAAGAATGCCAAGTATTCAAAGATTCAAGGGCTTATGTGAAGTTTTGAAGATCAAGGGCCATAATTGACAAAAGAGAAATTGTGTTATAAAGAAGAAACTAGAGAGAAAGAACCACAAGGACTGATTTTGCACATCTCCAAACTACTTTATAACTACAAATAGGCGGATACAAAGACAAGGGCCATTTTTGCCATATTCTCAAACCTTCAAACTGAACCCCGCATTTGTCGCAACTGCCTAACAACCTACAACAGATTTTCCCGCCAAAATTTCTACACAACCCAGCTTCGAAATTTCCCTCACCCGCTCCTTTATAAGCCCTCAACCCTGTTTTAAACAACCAAAATCATTCATACACCTTCACCAATCAACAACCAACACGTGGCACTCGTCCTATTGGCCAAAGACACATCATCAACTTAATCAACACGGCGGAAATGGACACACACAAAATATTATCAACGGACTTGAAATTCCACAAGCTCTCAATCTCACCTTCATCCATCCTCTATAAAATAGGAAGCTAAAGGACTCATTTTGAGAGGGAGTATTAGTTTTTCATTTTTAATTTTTTTATTTATTTATAACATTTTACTTTAAGCTTTTTAAATTCAGTTTAATTACTTGTACTGTTGTAAATTCTGACTTGACTATCATCGCATATAAAGCAAATACATTCGTTTTCAAGTCTTCTCATTCTTTGATTTTCGCAAATTTAAGCAATCTTTTTACCTCAAAGGCTCTTAATAAGCTCTCTGCAGCTTATTAACTGTCATACAGCTCTAAATTTCAGTTTAAATGTTGTTAATTTCTCATATCATTTAACTCTTTAATTCAATTATTGTCATAACATGGTTCCATCTCTAGCTCATTTGATCCAAGTTTTAGAAAGTCTATTGAAGTAATAAGCTAGTATAAAGCTTTTTGAGCTATTGCCTAAAAGGGGTAATTTAGAGCTAGGAGCCCCATTAGGGGGTTTGTTTTTGAGGCCAACTCACTCTACACAAGAGTGGCTCATGTGCTGAGACTTAGCCATAATACTCAGGTTTTATCCTTGAATTTCAATCGTAGGCATATTTATAGCAAGCTTATGTCAAATTGCTTAATTTTCTTTCAACTTCGTTTAATGTAGTCATACTTCATTTTACTTAAATATGTCTTGAAGATGCATTTAGTTTTTAAGCTGTTTTTAGTTATAATCAGTTTTAGCCTTAATTCCTTAAAATTTTACCAAAGTTAGTAGTAAAGCTAGTAGAGTAACTAGCTCAATTCTCTACATAAGCTAGAACTTTTAGAATTTAGATATCTTAAGTAGGCTAGTATAAGAAAGTATAGCTAAAAAAGTTTTAGGCTAGTTTTAGATCCTATACAAAGTTTTTTAAGCTCACTTTGTTTTGACAGCAATATATAAAGGTGTGTTTGGTATAAGGTGAGTTTGACTCTTAAAGTCAACTGCACCTTGTCAATTCTTTTCATACAATTGTGTTAGGTTATGTTATCAAGTTTTAAATAAGTTTTAAGAATTAGAGAATAAGAAATAAAAAAGTTAGAGACTAAAGTTAGTACCATTACAATCACCAGTGTCATATTTTAAGTTTAAGTAGCTTTAGATTTTAGAAATATATAAGCCTTTAAGAATCTCTCTTAGTTAATTCATACATGAATGCATTTAGTCATTTGATCAAGAGTTTTAAACTTTGAGTTTAGCCTGCATTAGTGCATTACCAATTGCACGCCAGGCATCAACACCTACATGCTGTATAGTCTTTTAAGAACAGTTTTTGAAACAAAACGTGCTCATTTTCCAAATCATTTTCTTGTAATATTTTGTTAAAGCTTGGTTTAAATTTTACGATAGACATCTCACACTACAGTACATATCCTTAAGCTACTTAAGATTGCTTTTGTTTCCAGTTTTTCATCCAATAATAAGCTAGAGAATAAATAAGCTCAAATTCAAAAAGTTAGTTAAATGCTTACTTACTGTGACAGAGACCTTAATGCTTATTTTCTTGCTTATTCTGTTGATAATATTACAAAGTGCTTTCATTAAAGTTGTTAGGAATAAGCTAGTTAACAAGTTTGTAGTTTTGAGTTTTGGCTGAAAATCATTATTTCAATAAGCAAAATAAGCCACAATCGCGGGGTCTATTTGGTACTTTTTCTCGCTTAAGTGTGGGTTACCCGTTTTCTCTATAGTGTAAATTTGCTAAAGTTACCCCCCGCTAACCTTGTTCTTTCCTTTATTGCACTTTCTACCCTGTCTTTCTTAGTATTAAAAATAGATTTAATATTTTTGATTTTAGTTTTAATAAAATTAGGTTTAGATTTTAATTGAACAAATTTAGGGTAAGAATTGAGTCATAAATATGGGCTTTTTTTTGCACATTGAATTGTCTGCACCCATGTCTAGTTTTAAAACTAATTTTCTATATTTTCCGATATTAAAGAGTTGTATTTTCTAGAAATTTAAAATAGATTTTAGTAATTACTTTTTCTTAGATAATTCATAAAAAATAGAAAAATATTTTGAAAACATTAAAATTCTTTTTGCATCTTAATTGTCATTTTAAAATCTAGTATTTTTGAAAAAATAAAAGAAAAAATTTTAGTGGTTTTAATATATTTAGAAAAAGTTTATTTTTGATAAATCACACATCTAGAAAATTCATAAAAAATTCAAAAATACATAAAAAATTCTAATTCTTTTTTCCAAAAATTTTCATTTAAATTTGTGATTTTTAGTACAAAAATTTGTTAAAAGTTGTGCTTAGTTTAAAATTTCAGTTTTAGCTTGCTTTAATACGTTTGTGTCATTTAAAATTTCGTCTGCTATTTCATTGTTTCATTAATTCTTGCAATACATTTTGTAGGTTCAATCAACAATTCAAATAATCCTTTATCATCTTATCTGGCTCGAACACCGAATATATTCCAAATTCTCAATTCACGCATTCGTTGGGAACAACAACGACCCTAGAGAAAGTACTTATAATCCCGATAAAAAAATCTACACACATTGACTGAGTTTTATTTTGAGAGATTTCTACATTAACATTTTTCTCTTGGTTGAGAATATTTTTTGGCTAAGATTTCTTTTCCAGACAATAATACTATATAATATAGTAAATTTGTTTGTTTCCTCTAACAACTAACCAAATTTTGGCGCCGTTGCCGGGGAGATCGTGAACGATTGTTGAAGATTATTCGTTGAAGTAGAGTTTCGAAGATCCTTCCATTGGAAGTTATTTTGCTATATTTTTGAAAAATATAAAAAAATTCATTAATTCGATTCCTATCGAATTAAGAAAAAATATATAATAAACATTTGGATACTCGTTATCCATCTTAAACCATTCCAATAAACAACAAAACAAATCGTGAAGTACTTGCGAGGTACGACCGTGACCTTATAAAGTTTACAAACTAAATGGTGAGTTTAAGGAAAATGTGAATAGCAATACTCTAAGCAGTCAATGCGGCCTCGCTAAGAAAGCTTTCCGCTCCACATTTGTGCGGATTCTTAGAGACGATAAATCGTGAAACATGTAAATAATACGATACCAAAAAGATTTTTGTTTCCATTCCTAATAAAAACTAAAAAAATTAATTCCCCCAAAAAGAATCTTCTCAATCTCAAATTCTTTTATGTATGATTCGGAAAAGCCAAAAATATTCTTACTTAATTCCCTAGATTTGTATATTTCTTAATCTTACTTTATCCTCTAATAACGTTTTAATTCTTAAGGCGCTTAAATCGTTCAAAAATCCGTTTATTCAATCAAAGAGTGTTCAACCTGTGGAAGTTGGTACACGAGAGAAGAATGTTGTTCAATAGTATATCTTAAGAACCCAATCATTGTTCCTGTGCCCGACTCTTTCAGGCAATGTGCGGTGAGTGGAGACTGCCCAGTCGATGGTCCGTATTGTCCATGGATGTACTCTTATACGGTAACTAAATTGAAAAAGAATTTGTTTCAAATTCGTGTTGATAATGGAGTTTTTCCAAAATTTTCACAAAAACTTCCGAGTCATCCAATGAAAATACCAACGTTGTTAATGCTCTTTCGAGAGCCAAAGCGTTGTTGATCAAGAACCCCGGTGTGAATATTTCACAAGAGCCTCCACAAATCTATTATTATTTCTGTTTATGAGTGCGGTTATATCATTAAATGGGATTTTTATGTCAACATGCATTTGTCAATTTTGTGGAAAAGTGCACATCCTTCGGATTGTTATAACTGTCTCACCACACAAAAGATGCCGATCATTTCTGAGCCGAACCCCTAAGTATCACACAAGGTGGCTATAATCAAATTCTGATTTGTTTCCCCACATGATTCCACCCAAAATTGTTTTTCCATCCACAACACCCTAAGAATATTACTTTGTTGTGAGAACAGCGTGGAGAGTGTGCTTCCTCCTTAGACATAACCATGTACAGACCCAACAGATACCCTGCCCCCTGCACAGGATGAACCACCAATATAGCACTCCCACACTCTCACTACTATTTTAATTAACCCTACATTCTCCTCTTCCGTTTGAGTACGAATTGCCTTATTTTGTCGACCAATTTTCATAAATTTCCAACAACCACCCCAATTTATGCCGAAGTTTATCATAGGACTCCTTCCAGTAGCAAGTAATGAAATGGGCTAACAAAAGCTCAAGCGGGGCACCTAATAGAATTCTATGCACAGCTAACGTGATGAAGTATGATCCATACCTCATAATGAAAAGAGCATCAAGTTATTCGCTTGCGGAGGGAGCCATGACACCATGACGCACCCTTCTCTAAATGTTGAAGACGCTCAAACACATCCCTGATAAAAGCCAGAAATCAATGTAAGCAAATTCTTCTAACGGATTTACACAAATCAATAATTAAATTCAACCACTTAAGCAAGACATATCTAACCACATCCGAAAAGATCAAAGAAACGAAAATAGAGGATATGAAGTAATCGAGGAAATGATGCATGAACAGCCATTGGTCGAAAGAGAGATTAATGAAATAATAAAAGATTTGGTTTATAAAAGAATTCGAGTCAGAGGAGATAGAAAAGAATACGAGAAGATTGTAAATTAGAATACGAAAACTTAAGCAAGATTTAATATAAGGGAAGTGAAGTTGAAAAAAGTAGAAAGCTTACAGAAGAAGAAAAGTATTGCTGCTTCGTGTCGTTACATTCTTATCTGTTACATGAGAAGACGATGATGACGAAAATTTGGGAATATATGCTGTTCATGGCCGAATACGATTCACATGTTACCTCCTCTCCGTTTTCCCGCAAAACGTAGAGCTCTAAGTATTTTTCGCTCATACTGGTAGACGAGGCAAAATCAACATTACTGCCGGAAAACGGAGACTAATTAGATTGCTGAAAAGTACCCTTGTTACAATACACAAACCCAAAGTGAGTCCGATAGTGATGTAATTATGTGCCTTTAGTATATGGGGAGTGAAAATTGTTCGACATTGAGCAGAATCCTTTTACGAGAAGTCCACAAGGTAGACTTGCTCATCTTGCTCCACTTTCCCTACCGAAAACGTTTGAATCAGTGTCGATGACAAAGATATCGACGACACAGGACGATTTATGGCAGATGAAATTTTTAAGATTTATTATGATTTTGAGGAGACGGAGAGAGATTGATCTCGACATCTCTAAGATCCGTTGGACATATCTCTATCGGGAGAAATTAGTCAAATATATCTTTTTTAATTGAAAAGATTAAACGCATTTAGTCTTTTCTCCGACTATTCTCCTATTTCTCCGCCTGTTCCGATTTCTCCTACAATTTTGCCCCTCCTCTACTATCCCCCGTTGTGGATATTGAATTGTCTTATAGGAGGCGTTTTTTTGCTTAGTTTTTCCGGATAACTCATAAACGGGTATCGGAGTGACCGTGAATTCGGGGGAGACACTACGTTCCAATGATGATTATATCCCTGATGAATATTTTGACTCTATGATTTCTTTCTTCCCGAGTACGAGTCATTTACATTTGATGACGAGCCCATGATGCTTGAAGTTAATGTTTTTATGAAAATAAACACTAGTGAACATTCTTAACCCGGTATAAGGTGAAAATGGTTTGTTCAGATGAAGAGGAAATAATACACATTTACCTACCGAACATTTTAACATTTGTCACCTATCCTGAGGTTTTACCCCGTAGTCTTACTCCACTGGAGTGAAGATAAAGTTTTTTAAACCGGGTATTTTTGATAATGATGCTTTTAAGGACAAGAGTTCAAAAGATTAGTTTCCATCTAAAAGCTCTTTTGACTCTTAAATGTTTTTGACAACCCTCCACCCACGCCGTAATGACCTTTAACGTTACCAAAGCATTTTCCTGAGGATCACATTATTCTATCTTGAAAAACTTTTCTAAAAAGTTTTTTGAACCCAGAATCAAAAATATTTTGGTATATTTTTCATCCTTAGTTTGGGGAAGTTTCCACCTCTTGGATTTTCTTCACCCTCATTATTATCCACCATAATAACCTAGTTTGGGGAAAAGAGTCAAGCGAAGGGGACTCTATAATAAACAAGCGCTTCGTGGGAGGCACCCCATGCTTATCCTTTTATTTTCTTTCTCTTTCTATTTTTCTTCTTTCTATTGTTTCCCCCAAGGACAAATTAAATCGGGGGGGGCGAGTAATATCTTGGTACTCGTTAACAAAAACTAAGCCGTTTTTAGGATGTTTTGAGCTAACAATGTAAAAAGAATGAGAGGAATGCTTGTTCTTTTTTCCCGTCTCTTGTTTTGTTGGTTGTTTGTTTTGTTTTGTCTAGGTTTTCCGGATTTTGGAAGCTTCATGGTTCAATATTGTGGAAGGACAAAGCAATTCCCACAATTTCCATCGATGGTCTCCAATCTTCTCTTCATAATTAAGGAAATCTCTTATCCTTGTTCTTTATCGAACTAACATCTATTCTTTTGGCAAGACCATTGAATTTTTGTTAAAGATTCCTTTTGACCCTTATTTTTAAACTTTGAGGACAAAGTTTCATTTTAGTTTGGGGGAAGGATATATTCCGATATTGACATGCAACTTTCACCGCAACCTTGTTTGAATCTTTTTGAATTTCTATTTAGTGAAAAAGTGAGAAATTAAATTTTTTCTTAACAAGAAAAGCCAAAAGAAGCTTAGTTTTGGAAAAAACACCTCTTTTTGGTAGTCCGTTGGTGAGAAATAGGAGTTTAATTTTTGACCTTTGAGACGGTGAAAAATGCCCTAAGCAAGTTCTATCACCTAACCTATTTGTATGGCCAAGCTCTCACAATCCTATTTGCTTGGATTTTTAAAAAATGTAAGAACAAGAAATGATATAGTTAAATTATAAGTGTATATTTGTTAAGCAAGGTATTATTTTGGAAAACCTAAAGCTATATGAATGATTTGTGTCTTTTTTACTCCCATAAGCTCTTAACACACTTTAATCAAACTGCTCTTTTTAATTAGCTAAGTCAACAATGTCTTTAGAAAAGTCACCCATCCCCCTTACATTTTTCAAAATAATATTAAGTAAAGATTTTTTGGTTTCAATTTCAAATTTATAGTTGCTTTCCTAAAATGAAATTTTTCCATTTCATTCAAAAGAAAATTTAAAACAAGAATGCAATGAAGCCCATTTCTAATGCAAAAGCATTATTTTTCGTGCCAAATGTAGCATTCGAAAAAAAAAGAATAATAAAAGCAATAATGTAGTTTTATAATCGTTGGGCAAGTAATCCAAAGTTGAGAAGAAAGACACCGATGGGTCGCAACCCTAAGATTAAAACTATGTACGTAGGATCAGAGGTTCGGTAGGCATTCAACACTAGGAGCGCGGCCTAGGTGATGATTGCACCTAAGGACTATTTGATTCTAGCTTTGTAGGAAAAGGGTGTTGTCCGCGATAACCACAAAACGGTTTAGCAGCGGAGTGGGGGTTCGAACAAAGAACACCAGATTTTGTTGTTCGATATCCCTATTTGGGAAGAAAGGCCCTAAGTAGGGGATCGAACTAAGAACAAGATTTCCTATTGCAAGAGAAAAATAATTATAGCATATGAAAAATAAAAAGAATTGGTTAAAAATTTCATTTTCTCAAATCAATTTATAAGTTTTGTTTCCGAATCTCTTTTAGCTTTGAGTCGAGATTTATCTATGTTATTAACATATGAGACTCACAAGCTCTATTATGTAAAGCTTAGATGAATTTTCAACAATGAGAGATAAATTGATCCTATGGGTTTGATTTAAAAAGAGTGCACACATCTTAATCATAAATTAATTCCTGTGAGTGGAAAGTTCACAAGTTGTAGTGTATAAGAGCTTAATCATATGACTTATATTGACAAAGATCTTGTTTATAATAGCTTGTTTAGTCTTTGAAAAGTCAAGGATGACAAATTTTCCTCTTTTTGTGCTCTATTAATCGGAGTAGCCTAATACAATGACCTAAAAGTTTGCAAATTGCATGATAGCCATTAACCGTGTTTCCATGGAGATTAATATAGAAAGTGAAAGTTGATTTTAAAAAGGTAATTCATAAAAGATTCTAAACAAGGGCATTTTGGAAACTTCTTAGTTTACAAAGTGTACACTTCATAACATTGCGTGAGGACACGGCAATCCTTTAGTTTGGGGAATTTTGATATTTGCTTAATTATAACATATAATTACCCCGGGATATTGCCTAATAATAGCCATTAAAATGCCAAAAAATCGAAAAGTGTGGTGCTTTTATGTCCAATTGTGCAGGAAAGGATTGAAAAGACAAAAAGAAGCAAAAACGATCAAAAACCGACAAGAAACGGGAAAAAGACAAAGAGTCAAGAGCAAGAGTGAAAAATCAGCCAGAGATCACAGCCGGATCAGCCCTAACTCAGTCAAAGAAAGAAAACCAAGAATCAATGACCCAAGATAAAAGCAAAGGGCCATTATTGACAAGATCTTCAAAGTCTAAAGAGCGCATTTGAATTTTGAAGTATCAAGTGCTAAAAGTTGTTAAAGGTGCAAAGGTGTTTTATAAAAAGAAAAAAGAGCAAAAACAACAAACAAGGCTAAACCTGCCATTCTCAAACCTGTTTTAAACTACTTTAGGGCGAAGCAAGGTAACGGGGACCAATTGTGGCCATATACCCAAACTGTTCAAATAACACCGAGAAAACCCCCGTCCGGCAAATTCGCCCAAAAACAAAGAAAAACCCACCCAACAACCCTTAACTGAATTTCCCGCCAATTTCCCTCACAAACCCACTTCGATTTTTCCCCAACCCCGCTCCCTTTTAAACAACCAAAATCATTCATACACCTTCACCAATCAACAACCAACACGTGGCACTTCCCTATTGGCCAAGACACATCATCAACTTAATCAAACGGCTGGAAATGGATTTAAATATGATCAACGGCTGAAATTCCACAAGCTCTCAATCTCTCCTCTTCCATCCTCTATAAATAGGAAGCTTAGGACTCATTTTGAGAGGGAGTTTTAGTTTTTCAGTTTTTAAGTTTTTTTTTTATTTTATAAGCATTTTACTTTAAGCTTTTTAAATTCAGTTTTAATTACTTGTACTGTTGTTAATTCTACTTGTACTTCATCATTTTAAGCAAATACATTCAGTTTTCAAGTCTTCTCATTCTTTGAATTTCAAATTTAAGCAAATTTTTACCCTCATAAGCTCCTAATAAGCTCTCTTGAGCTTATTACTGTTCATCAGCTCTAAATTCAGTTAAATGTTGTTAATTCTCATTCATTTACTCTTTTAATTCCATTTATTGTCATAACATGTTCATTCGAGCTCATTTGATCAAGTTTTAGAAGCTATTGAAGTAATAAGCTAGTTATAGCTTATTGAGCTATTTGCTCTATGGTTTAGAGGCTGGGAGCCATTAGGTGTTTGTTTTTGAGCCACTCACTCTACAAGAGTGGCTCTTGTGCTGAGACTCCATATACTCAGGTTTTACGCTTTTTTGAATATCAATTTAAGCAAATTTATAGCTTATAGACAAATTGGCTTATTATTATAGGTTTTGTGGGGTTATTGGGGTTGTTATTGTTTGTTTTTCTTTCAAATTCTTCTCATGTAGTCATAATTCCATTTAGCTTAATAGTCTAGTAGATGTTTAGTTTTTAAGCTGTTTTAGTTATAATCAGTTTTAAGCCTTATTCCTTAAAATTTTTACCAAAGTATAGTAAAGCAAGTAGAGTAACTAGCACAAATTCTCTACATAAGCTAGTACTTTTAGAATTAAGGAATATCTTAAGTAGCTAGTAATAAGAAGTGTAGTAGCTAAAAATTTTAGTGCTTTTAGTCTTTAAAAAGTTTTTAAGCTCACTTTGTTTTGACAGCAATATATAAAGGTGTGTTTGGTATAAGGTGAGTTTGACTCTTAAAGTCAACTGCACCTTGTCAATTCTTTTCATACAATTGTGTTAGGTTATGTTATCAAGTTTTAAATAAGTTTTAAGAATTAGAGAGTAGAAATAAAAAGTTTAGAGCTTATAAGTTTAGTACCAGCACCAGGGCATTTTTTCAGTTTAAGTAGCTTTAGATTTTAGAAATATATAAGCCTTTAAGAATCTCTCTTAGTTAATTCATACATGAATGCATTTAGTCATTTGATCAAGAGTTTTAAACTTTGAGTTTAGCCTGCATTAGTGCATTAAACCAATTTGCACCAAACATGCATCAACAGCCTATTCTGTTATTGTCTTTTTAAATAGTTTTTAAACTAAAACATTTGCTCAATTGCAGAATCATTTTCTGAATTTTTTGTTTAAATCTTGGTTAATTTTAGATTAGACATCTCTAGTACATATCTTAAGCTACATTAAGATGCTTTTGTTTCTCAGTTTCATCCAATAATAAGCTAGAAATAAGCTCAAATTCAAAAAGTTAGTTAAATGCTTACTTACTGTGACAGAGACCTTAATGCTTATTTTCTTGCTTATTCTGTTGATAATATTACAAAGTGCTTTCATTAAAGTTGTTAGGAATAAGCTAGTTAACAAGTTTGTAGTTTTGAGTTTTGGCTGAAAATCATTATTTCAATAAGCAAAATAAGCCACAATCGCGGGGTCTATTTGGTACTTTTCTTAAAGTGTGGGGTTACCCGTTTTTCTCAATATGAAAATTTGCTAAAGTTACCCCGCCTACCTTGTTCTTAGTCCTTTATAACACTTTCACCCAGTCTTTCTTATATTTAAAAAATAGATTTAATAATTTTTGATTTTAATTTAATAAAATTTAGGTTTTAGATTTTAAGTGAACAAATTAGGGATAATTGAGTCATAAAATTGTGGGGCTTTTTGCACCATTGAGAATTTCTTTTCTTGCAACATTCAAGTTTCTAAAAACTATATATTATCTATATTTTTCCAATAAAAGTAGTATTTTCCCACCCTAAGAAATTTAAATAGAATTTTAGTATTACTTATTCTTAGATAATTTCATAAAAAATAAAAAATAGTTTGAAATATTAAAATTCTTTTGCTTTAAATTTTCAATTTAAAATCTAGTATTTTTTTGAAAAATAACAATGAAAAAATTTTAGTGTTAATTTTTAGAAAAAGTTTATTTTTGATAAATCATGTAAATCTTAGAAATTCATAAAAAAATTCAAAAATACATAAAAAATTCTAATTCCTTTTTACCCTAAAAAAATTTTTCATTTTAAATTTGTGATTATTAGGTACAAAATTTGTAAAGAGTTGTGCTTTTTGTTTTTAAATTTCAGTTTCAGCTTGCGTTTAATACGTTTTGTGCATTTAAATTTCGTGCTATTTCATTGTTTCTTTAATTCTTGCTATTACATTTGTAGTTTAATCAACAATTCAAATATCCATTATTCATTCCTTATGGCTCGAATCCGAATATTCCAAATTCTCAATTCACGATTTCGTTGGGACACGACCCGAGGAAAATACTTCCCAGATAAAAAGATACAAAATTGTGGGGGTGGGGGGTTTTATTTTGTGAGATTGTTCTACCTTATATTCTCTCTTGGTTGAGAAGTAATTTGGCTAAGAATTTCTTACGAGAAAATAAAACTATAATAAGTATTAAATTTGTTTGTTCTTCTACACACGTAACCAACACCCCACAACTTATCCCTCCTTATTATGCCACTGGCAATCCTAGTCTCCCCTATTCTCAATGAATCAAGACAAAAGATGAATGGCTAAGAATAAGTTAAATTGGACCACAACACAAATTTCAATGGCCAAGATGAGACTTTGATGCTCCCACACAAACAAACACGACCTGCAAGAGCTTCCACAAAGAAGCACACTCCTAGAAGCTTCTATGGACTTAGTATAAATAAGCTCATGTGTAAGCCCTTGAGGCAGATATAGTTTTTTTTAACTTAAGTTTTTTTTCACATTAGTTAATTTTTATATTGTAATCTTTTTAAATATTGTAATGTTTTCTTTTTATTATGAAGTAATGAAATATAGTTTTAGTTTAAAAATTTATTGTTCTTAAATTTGTGTTTTAAAGTATTCAAAAACCTTTCATAAGTTGTTTTATGCTCTTATAAAAACATATAAGCAACCTGTTTTCATTTATATATAAAGTACTTAAAGAAAATTTACCAAAAAGAAATCACACCAAAAATACACCATAGCTTGTTTGGATGATAAGCCGGATTTGGATGGGCTTATGGACACTACGCTAATATCATAACTTGATAAGCTAAGAGCTTGAAGATAGAGGCTCATTGCGCTCAATTTATGCCTGTTTGAGCACGGGACTTTGTAAGTATTCCTTTTTTTGATCTCGTAAGTTTTTTTAGCTTATTTACTACTCAACTGCTTATTTGTGCTTATTGTGTGCTTATCTTTACTTATTTATGTTTGCTTATGATGTTTAATGCTTATTATGCTTGTTTTATAGTTTAGAGATCATTTGTTTAAGTTTTCTTATAAACTGTCTTAAATAGCTTATTAAATTGCATAATCTGTTTTAGATTATTTAAGTGCTTATTTGTTATTGAAATATGCTTAATATTGTTTATTATGCTTGTTAGATATCTTGGTGCCCTTAAGGGTTTGTTCCATAAAAAAAATTAAGTTTTCAAGTAGATAAGGCATTTTAAAATTTTTTAATATATGAGGGTGTTTGGGTTTTAATAACATGTTTTATGGTCAAAAAGGACAAAAACCTATTTTGTACACTTGAGTCAATTTAGTTTAGCTTAAATTAGTCCAAAAATTCAGTTTGATTAAGTTTTTAAGTATTAAATCTCATTGTTAATGTTTTAAGAGTTTATCGTTTGAAACAGGTGAGGTTTAAGCCTATATCTTATTTTGCTTAGATTGATTGTTATCTTGCTTAATGTTTTTTTTGTGCTGATTTTTTTTGTGTTATGGCATGTGTTAAAACAAGTTAGAAACCAAAGACAATAGGCCGCATTTCTTGTTTTAAGTTTTTGCCAAATCTGTCATTTTTAACTAAGTGTAAAAAAAAACCTTTTCAATTGCTTATTGTGGCTTATTGTGAATTTCAAAATGTCTTTTGATTGTTGGAACAAAAAGCACATTGAGGTCAAAGCTCAATCTGTTTGTAGGTTATAAGTTCATAAGGTTCTGTTTGTTTGCTTATTTTTAAGCTCAAAAGTGGTGATTTGTTAAAATTGCAAAAGTTTAAGAAAATTTGTCTAAGTGTCAAATCAGTGTGAGATAGCTTTTTCATGAAGCTTTTTAAGTGCTTATTTGAATTTCAAACTGCTTTTACTTTTTTTCTTATTGTAGCTTTTTGGCCAAGCTTTTCAGTGGTATAAGCCACTAAGCCATAAGGATCCTTTTACTAGCTTAAAAATAAGCTAGAAAAGTCCCCCTTAGGCTTTTTGCTTATCAGTTTTGGCCAAAAAGCTAATTTGCTTATTTAGGCTTATTAGCTTATTGCATTTGCTTATTCTAGGTTTAGTATAGCTTATTAGGATAGTTTAAGCCCATTTTAGCTTAATTCCTCCAGTTTATTTAGCTGTATTTGGCCTCTTTTACTTAAAAATTCGAGTTTTTTTATAGTTTTTTGATCAATCTGTCATTCTAGCTTATTGTAGTTGCTTATTTTTGTTCTTAAGTGCTTTATAGAAATATCTTATCATCTGTGTTAGCTTATTTCTCTTTTTCAATTGCTTATTAGTGCCTAAAATAGCTTAATAGTTAGCCATTTTAAGGCTTAATATATTTTAGCTTATTCTGTCATCTTTACAGCTTATTTTAGTGCTTATTTTTTATTTATAAAAAAAGTGGTTTTTGTAAAAGTTACTTATTTTTAAGCTCTTTAAAAAGTTATAAATAAATGGCAAAAACAAAAACATTTTGGATTAAGGGAAGCCCCAGGTGAGCAAGGCTCGAACCCGAGACATCTACCCTTATCACCAAACATTTTTACACATACTCCCTCTACCACTCGCCCTTAGGTCTTTTTCGGTTTAAACTTGCACATTTAATCTTTTATACACGTTTTGGCTCTTTTGGCTTATAATCCTTTTTAGCTTTTTAACAGCTTATTTAGATAAGATGTTTTATCCAGCCTATTTTTATTAGATTCATCATTGTTCAAGCTACTTTTGCAAAAAAAATTCAGATTTTTATTAAATTGTTTAGTATTTTTAAACCTTTAATTTCATTAAAATTGTTTTTAATTCATAAAAAATTATAAAAAGGTCAAAAAATATAATTCTTTTTTAGAAAATTTTCTTTTAACATTTAGGACTTAGGAAAATTAGATTTGCTTTCGTAGGGTTTAAAATTTGCTAAGTTTGATATTTTTAAATAACGGGATTGAAATCCCTTTCCCACGTTTTTCGGTGTTTTTAAAATGCTTAAATCCCTCAAACTCCCGTTTTTGGTCTAGTTTTTCTTTTGTCTAGCATTTTAGTCAATTTAGACTTATAAAATTCAAAAAGAACATTTTAGGACTTAATTTTGATAATTTACGATTTTATGTCACGTTTTAGGATTCCCGGTTTGTGTTTTTAGTTTATATTTGGTGCCTTAATTGTTTTTAGTTTACATTGCCTTAATTTTTCGTAGTTTTAGAAAAATCAATCAAAATCTTGTTCCATTCAAGCATCAATATAAAACCGACCTCTCGATTTCAATTGCATTCCTCCATTGGTGAAAACGACCTGGGAATCATAACTTCCGTGATATACAACAATAGGAGATTTTTTTTGATTCTCATTATTATATATTTATATATTTATTTATATTTATATATAGTAAAGGGTTTCAATCATCCACGTATAAGAAAATATAATTATAAGAAAAATGCATATTTTGCATAAGTATAAATATATATTCCGACATACATATAAATCTTATATCGTAGAATCCATTGTGCTCGCACGAAATTACTTACTTATACCCACTAAGTGTTACGCCTTAAGACTTAACTCCATTATAACTCATTCCGACTAATATGAAATTTTAATGAAAATTACCCGTTTTGACCCATTTTAAAAGATTATGATTTTAGACATGAACAAAAATGGAAGACTAACTTATTAGTTGTAATTTCAGTTTTACTTAATATATTTTACGCCTAATCATTCTCCATAACGCTAATTGACCATTAAAAGAATTTCACCAAGTTTGACTTTTTAATATATATTTTCCTTAAGTCTAACCCGTCGAAAACGACCCGCTAAAATACATTTTCACGACTCGGACTTTAAATCATTTTGTTGTAAAACGACGTTTCGGACAACTTTTTAGTTTTAGCCGAGACCCAAAACTTGACAGAAAATGACCAAAACACCCCTGCAAGTTTCTGCAGAAAATTACATCTTTTTAAAGTAAAACGCATATTTACTTTTATGTTTTAGACACGTCATTAATCATTTTTAGACTTAGTTAGCCTCGCGAAAAAGTAAAACGACCTTCCGAACAACTTTCTAGCTTTACTCAAGACCCAAAACTCGACAGAAAAAGACGAAAATGCCCCTTTGATTTTCTGCAAGAAACTGCATTTTTTATTTAGAGCTGATTGGAATTTTTATAATGTTCTCAGCTTCAATTGGCCGCCAAATCTTCGTTTTTGAGAGTTATTAGTCGTGCCATATATCGAAACGTTCATATGGACGACCTCTATCATAATTTCAAGGCCAAAATCAATTTTAACAATATTGACTCGACCTAATTTTAACAAAATCAGTATCTTTTAACTCTTTCAAATCTCCATTTTTAAGCATCACAATCACCTCCAACACATGTTAAAGAAACTATCCAATAAAAGAGAAGTACATAATATATCACCACAATTTAATAACTCGGCATCCCCAAAATTCCTTACTATCCCATCGCAACTATCAACAACCTCAAAAACTTAACATGTAACACCATCCATGGATTCTCGACACAAAATCAAATACATGCATAGAATATATAATTAAATCAATGTAAAAGGGGTAACAAAAGACTTACAATCATAATGCAATAGCTAGAAAAATAACACAATCAAACCCTCTTGGATTTGATCTTGGTTCGAACACCAGAACCCCAAAAACAATGATCCGAACCCGATTTTGATTCACCAAATCTTGATTACACACTTAATATTAACTCATTATTTCTCCAATTACCCTTAATTAGATCAAAACCCTTGAAACCCAAAAATCAATAAAATCAAGAACTTGTGAAAATTTGATGCATGGTGGATTTTAATTAAAAAAGAATGATGGGGTTTAATTTATGGATGATTTGGGAGTGATTGAAAGTGTTTTCTTGAATTTTTAGCAATGGTGATGGTGGTTTGGTGTTGTTGGCCGACAAACAAAAGAAGGAGGAGGAAAAAAGGGGACGTTTTTTTTCTATATATGAGTGCGTGTTTTTGGAATAGATTGAGTGATGTTAGGACTTTATATAGGGAATAATCAAGTAACTAGATTTTTCATCTTTATAAAATTAGAGGGGTGTTTTGGTTTTTTAGTTTTTGTTGGAGCTTAACAACAATTAAGGGTGTTTGTTTTTTTAGTTTAGTAGTTATAAGAAAAAAAAAAAAAGAAGTGTTTTTAGTTTTGGGCTTAAACATTTATTTAAATGTTAAAATTGTAAAAATACCATTTTTGACGCGGTTTTGGCAAAAACGCGAGTGAAAGTAAAAAAATACAAAAAGTAAAAATAAATAAGCTTCCGAAGCTAAAATATGGAGTTGATGATTTCTCGATCGTTAAAACGAATAATTATGCAATGTATGTCTCGCGAATAATTAAAATTGACGATTTTAAAATAAAAGTCGAATAAAAACAATCAAATAACTTCTATAAAATTTAGAAAATAAAAATTAAGGTTCGGAATAAATAGCGACGTGAAACACGAGTTGCGCAAAAACAAGCGTTAGATGCTAAGAGTAATGCGACCACATAAAAGTGACTCCATGAATAATTAAGGGAGTCAAATATCATACATTTGCTTTCGGTTACTGACCTCAAAATTGACGGATGTCACATTCCCTTTACAAGGCGATTTAACAAATTAAAAAGGAAAATTAATTCACTTATACCAAAAACCTCAAATTTGCTAAAGTAACTTATACGGTTTATCTCTTTGATTTGTAAAATCCCGTGAAACATTCAATTGTCTTCCCGGTTTTATCAACAGTTGTAAAATCCCGTGTAGTTTCATGACTTACAACACTCAAAAGACAACTCACTAAAAACACAATTACTTTCAATCACCGTTCGATCCATAAGTAATCTAATAACATCAAATCAACATGGATTCAATTATTCCACTTGGACAAAAGAATACTCTCGCTGAGTACATGATACTCTCCGGTGCTGATAATCGTCCATCAATGATGGAAAAGGACTTGTGTGATTCTTGGAAAATTTGAATAGAATTTTACATGCAAAATAGAGAGCAGGAAGAATGATACTTAAATCAGTTGAAAACAGTCCACTCATTTGGCCTACTATTGAAGAGAATGGGGTGACCAGAACAAAGAAATATGTTGAATTATCTGTTGCTGAGAAAATTCAAGCTGATTGTGATATGAAGGCAACCAATATCATTCTTCAAGGTCTACCAGCTGATATCTATTCACTTGTGAATCATTACAGAGTTACCAAGGATTTATGGGAGAGAGTTCAATTACTGATGCAAGGTACCTCTTTGACTAAGCAGGAAAGAGAGTGTAAACTGTATGATGCATTTGATAAGTTTACTCACATCAAGGGGGAATCACTTCATAAGTATTACTTGAGATTCACTCAGCTGATTAATGACATGAACATCTTTAACATGAAAATGGAGCAATTTCAAGTTAATACCAAGTTCTTAAACAGTCTTCCACCTGAATGGAGTAAGTTTGTGACTGATGTCAAGCTTGTAAAAGATTTGCATACTACCAATTTTTATCAACTTCATGCATATCTTGAACAACACGAACTCTATGCAAATGAAGTTCGTCTTCTGCGTGAACGCAATCAAGATCCACTTGCATTTGTTGTAAATCAACATATGACACCACCTCACTTCAACACTTATTAGTCTTCATACAACAATCCTCAGCTTCAACAACAGTTTCCACCATCTCAATATGGATCAATTCATCCCACTCAACATTACTCATCTACTTAACCATCACAACCTTAATTCAGTCATTCATCCGTTCCACCATCATATCCATATCAGTCTTAAATGAATCATTAAACCTCATCTGTTCCACAAATTGCTTATCAATCACCTCAAGTTACTACACAACCAATAACTGAGTCACCTCTTGTGGACTCAGGTTTTGCTGTTCTAGTATTCTCTCCAGGAGATGATCTAATTGCTTGTCTTAACAAGGCAATGGCTTTTCTAACAGCTATAGCTTCCTCAAGGTTTCCCTCAACCAATAATCAACTTAGAACTTCATCGAATCTAAGAAACCAAGCCACTATTCAAGATGGAAGGGTCACAGTGCAACAAGTTCAGGGGAGACAAGGTCATAGTTATTCTGGTACTGGTTATAAGAATAATGCTACTAGTTCTGGGGGAAACAATCCACGTGGACAGGCAAGGGTTGTTAAATGCTACAACTGTCAAGGTGAAGGACATATGGCTAGGCAATGCACTCAGCCTAAGCGACCAAGGAATGCAGCATGATATAAGGATAAAGCAATGTTAGCTGAAGCTTAGGAAGCGGGACAAATTTTGGATGAAGAGCAACTTGCATTTCTTGCAGATCCAGGGGTTCCAGACGGTCAAGCTGCTTAGACAATAATTCCAAACAATGCTGCTTTTTAGACTGAGGATCTTGATACTTATGATTCTGACTGTGATGATATCTCGAATGCAAAAGAGGTTCTCATGGCCAACATTTCCAACTATGGTTCTGACGTTATCTCAGAGGTTCCTCATTCTGAAACCTATCTTAATGATATAGAAAATCAAAGTATGCATGCATAGTGATAGCAATATCATTTCGTACTCTTAATATTTGCAAGAGACACAACAGGCAAATGTTCAAGATACTAATTTGCAGGCACAACAAGATTCAATGATCTTATCTGTAATTGAACAAATGTCGGAACAAATGATTAATCATGTAAATAATTAGGAAAAGGCTAATAAGGAACAAAATAATGAATCAGTAACCGCTGAGCTAGAGAGATATAAAGAACGAGTCAAAACTTTTGAACAACGTCTTAATATTGATTTAAGCAGTCGTGAAAAAATGATTGATTCTCAAATGGATGATATGATTAAAGAGAAGCTTGCACTAAAAGAACAAGTTGACTCACTTAATAAGCGAAATCTTCTAAACAAATCATCGAAATAAATGTTTATTACAAACATTTACTGTTTTCAAAAATGAATCCAAAGAAAAAGAAAATAAATATATGGAAAATGAAATTGATTTAGAAAAGAGGATAAAGGAACTTGATAATATTATTTTTAAATTGGGTCAATCTGCTTAAACACTGCACATGTTAACAAAGCATCAAGTTTTTTACGATAATATTCACAAACAAGCTCTAGGTTATCAGAATCCGTTTTATCTCAAGAAAGCTCAACGGATTAAACCAACCTTGTATGATGGTATTGTTATTTCTGATAAACATGTTGCTATGCCTGTGATTGATGATGAGGAAACATTGATTTTGGAAGAAGAGAGTCGATCAAAAATGTCTGAAAAAGAAAAGGATCCAGAGGCCATTAAACAAAACATTTCTCATAAACCTATTGATTATGTATATAAACTTGTGATGGACATATATCAAGATAAGATTCCTGAAGGTTTTGATAAAGTTCTTTGGGGAGATTTGATAGTTATGTTCAATCCAGATGAACAAGATGAGTTTTGGAACTCACAGCATGAATGGAAAGTAGTCAGTTGGAAGCTGCATAGTTCTTCAGGGGTACACACTTTGATGACTGATGAAGGATTAGTCGTTCACATGCTAATAGAGAAGAAGTATCCTTTGAAAAAGGAAATACTGATGCAAATGCTAAAGCTAAAATTGGAGTCTGAAGAAGAAAGTACTATGGCATTGGAATTGATACGATTTATCAAGAAGGTACTTGCTGATTTAGAATCTAAAGAATAAGACTGATGGAAGTGAGAAGGGATTGAGTGTTGGCTAACCACCACACAACAAATGGTTATCAATTCACCATGCTTAACAGGCATAAGAATTGGCTAGTCCACAAGCAAACGGCTTGAGGTAAAGACTTCTCAAATCCGTTTATGGTTTACAATTTACCAAAAATTGTAGGGTTCTCAACTCACCTTGCTTCTTGGTGAAGAGTTGGCTAGTCCAAGATCAAACAGTTCTTGGTAAAGACTACTCAAATCTGTTGATAGCTGATAGTTTGCTAAAAACTATATGGTTTATCAATGCACCATGTTATGACAATGAAGCATTGGCTAGTCCAAACACAAACGGTATTTGGTAAAGACAAATCAAATCCGTTGATGGTTGACAGTTTACCAAAAACTGTATGGTAATTAACTCACCATATTCTTAGATGAAGAGTTATCTATCCCAGAGCAAACGGCTACTGGTAAAGGAACATCAAATCCGTTAATGGCTGGTAGTTTGCCAAAAACTACAAAGCCAACTTAGTTGGATTGTAGGTAACAAGATGTTGCTGAGTAGCTGAAAAGATGTTGCTGAATTGCTGAAAAGACAAGGTTGCTGCTAAAGAAGGATAGAGTGTACAAGATTAAGAAATGATAAAGAATGTTTGGATACATCCTCTGTGCGTTAAAAGAAGCTTAAAGGATTGAAGAAACATGAAGTTAAAATAGTTTAACATTCATGTTTAAGGGAGGATTGTTAGGATTAATGTTTTCTTAACTTAGTACCGACAGTACAAATAGTTAGTACCGACAGTTATACTTAGTACCGACAGTACAAAGTATTAAGTACTGTTAGTTAGTTAGTACCGTTAGTAGAAAGTTAGTTAGTACCGTTGAGAAGATATTTAAAAGATATTTATGAGATATTTTAGAAAAAGATTTGTAAGCCTTTTAGGGTTATCCTTAGTATATAAAAGGATCACCTTTGGCATAGTTAGACACGTGTGTTGAAAATATATGAACAAAGAAGTTTAGCAAATCATATATCATAGTTAGCAATCTGTAATCCTCAAGAACACTTTAATAAAGTTGTTATTCAGTTGTTCATTGTTCTTCTTAGTACCTGTGTTAAGATTCCGCATTAACACATAGTATTCATAGTCATTGTTTCTACATAGTCGTTTGTATTTATACATCTTGGCTATCATCCTTTATAGGCTGCAAAGATCCATTCAGTTTATCAGGACCTTCAAGTGGTATCAGAGCTTTGAGAAACTTTGAACAAGAAGAACAGTTAAAAACCAGTTATTCATCTCCAACCAACAGATCTAAACATGTCTGAAACACAAGATGAGATTCCACCACCACCACCACCTCCACCAGCAACACAACAAACACCAACACAACAACAAACTCCTCATACAGTCTCAACAATAAAGCTGCCTATTCTCAAAAAGGGAGAATATGACATATGGGCTATGAAGATGGAACACTATTTGGCTCATACAGACTATCCAATTTGGGAGGTTATCCAAAATGGGAATGGTCCTGTGTCAGTCACAACTGATACAGCAGGACAACTTAAAATTTTGCCTCCTAAAACAGCTGAAGAAGTAGTGGTCAGAGAAAGAGAAAGAAAAGCTAGGACCACCTTGCTAATGGCCATACCAGAAGATCATCTAGGAGTCAGCTAACATTGTTTAGCAGCTCAATGTGTGTCCTATTCTTCCTTACAGCTACACTATTTTTGTTGAGGGGTCCTAGCTACATATATTTCTTTTTAATACCCTTTTTCCTACAAAACTCATCCCTCACTTTGGGTGTTTTTAAACTGTCCCATTATCACTTCTGATTATCTTCACTTTCTTATCCACTAGGTTTTCTATCTCTTTGATAAAGTTTTTAAGGATCTCACTTGTTTCATCCTTAGTTTTTAAAAAGAAAACCCATGAAAATCTACTATAATCATCAATGACTACCAAGCAGTACTTTTTAGCTTTAGGACTATAACTAAAAAGTTAGATCAAAGAGATCCCCTATGCTGCATAAACAAGGGCTTAGTATGGGACTAAAGGCCTTGGTCTTTCAAAGAGGCTCTTGTGTTGCTTGCCTTTAAGACAGGCAAAACACAAGTTTGGTCATTCTCCAATCTTTTTAAGGCAAATCTTTACAAGATTTCTTTGACAAGTTTATTAATATTCTAAATTTGACATGACCAAGCCTCCTATGCCATTAGCATTGATCCTCAGATGTTAAGCTTTTGTTTTTTTTAAACATAGACAGTTAAACCATCTTTAGGAACTATGTTTTTCATTATCAAAACTGTAATGTTATCCTGTCTAGAATTTTAAGAAGTATTTGATTTTCATCAAGGCAACTTAAATTTGGTGATAGGACAAGACATCAGTGTCAGTAAAAACTACTTAGTTCTTTTTGTCACATATTGTGTACGTCTGTCAAAAAGGTTTGAACTTAACTTTTTGACAAAGTTATACATTCATTCAAATTAGTTTATCAGTTTTAATAGTTACCTTTGCGTAATATTCCCTCCATTGACTCTCCACAAAAGTAACATAACTCCATCCAGTCTTTTGAATCTAAAGATGGGCTATGTTTCCAGACATTGTGCATTGAGCATTCTACTTCAACAGATCCTTTATCTTTAGCTGTGAATTGCTCTGCGCATTAAACTTATGAAGTTATGTTATCTTTGGGGACCCAATGCCATTACATATCTTGGATTGCCTCGATGCATTAAATGTAATTCTATTTGTAAAAACTAGTGATGCACATTGGATTTGAGAGGTCTCCAAACCAACTTGCTGAGGGCTTAACAACATTAAATCTCCTTGCCCTGACAGTATTAACATTTTGCCTAACAGTATTAACATTTTGATTATAAGATCTTTTTGTTAATGTTGTTTTCTTGTAAAAGGGCCTTTGAACAGTTGATTGTGCTTGATTTTGAAAATATGTCCTTGGTCTAACACAACGAACTATTGATTTGGGGTGAGCAGTATAAGAAGGCCTAACAGTATGTAAAGATCCCTAGCAGTTACTAAAAGGTCTTACAGTGTAACAACCTAACGTATTAACAGGCCTTTGCATTATTAAAATTTTTAGGGCCAGTTATCATTAAGATGCTCTTGGGACCATATTGTTTGGGACTTCTGTATGGATGTGATCAAAACTTATAGTTAAAACATGCCTTATTATAAACACAAAGTTACAATCTAACTGATTGGATTTTTGACCATTCAATTCTTTGGTTCTCCCTAGGTCCTTGTGCACATTGTACATCGTTGCATACCTAACTTGTTCAAACCCATACACACCCCCCCCCCCCCCCCCCCCCCCCCCCCCCCCCCCCCCCCCCCCCCCCCCCCCTATATATATATATGATCTTCTAATTGGTTTTTTTAGGTTTAAACTGACTCTTTTTTTAGTAGAGTAGATTATAGCAGTTTCTTTTCTAACTTTGGGTTAGGCTCAACTTTCTTCCTCATCATCTGACACCCAAACTTCAATAATTGGGAGCATCATTATTTCTCTAGCTTTTTAGGTTCTTCTTCCCTAACATGATTAGCAGGATAGAAAAACTTTTCTTTCCAATCTTTGTCTACCTTAAGTAGAGACTTAACAACAGAGCTAGTTTCAGTAACAGTCTTGTGTTGTTGTTTTAAAGAGTCATCGGTATTCTCCTTAGAATTATCTGACTCTTTATCACAAACCAGTGTTCGGAGCTTTAAAACTTGAATCCTAGGACCCTACTCAATTTACCTCAGGTTGTTTTGAATTCTTCAGGACTCTTGAATATAGAAAATGTCTAAAGGTGTTGGTCTATTTAAGAATCAAGGGATGAGGTGAGGGGACAGCATTATAACCAAAACCCTTTTTGCTCTTGTCAGTTACCTGACTTGCTAACAAATCATCTAAGTCTTTTGATGACTTTTCAAACTTTGCAATCTTAAATTCAAACCCCTCCTTTTCTTCCTTAACCTTTTCAAGTTCAGTCTTAAGTAATCCATTATGATATTCTTTCTGTGACTACACTTCTTTTAAGCAAAAGCAATTTCCTCACCAAAAAGGACTCGTTTCTTTATATTTAACTACTTGCTGTTTAAAAATTGATAAAAACTTCTTTTATATGTAGCTGCTTTAAAACCAGTATCATCTAATTTAACAAGCAATCATCATTACTGTTTCTTTAGAGCTTCATAATTATTTAGACATGATTTAGAACAACATTTATCAATTGATACCTCAGAATCTGTGAATGCCATGAGAGCCATGTTTGCTTGAATTTCATCTTCTGCCATGTCACTCCAATCAAATCCAGCATCATTTATAGCACACATTGCCTTTTCAGAAGCATTCTTCATCTTCACTGCCTTTGATGAGGCTACCTTGATTCACAATTTTCTGTTATTCTTTAATCCTTGGTGCTTGCATTCTTCTGGCAAAATGTCTCCCATTTTATGGCAGTTGAAACATTTACTTTTGATTTATATATCCAAGTATATTGCTACCATCAATGTTGATTTCTTCGAGTTCTTCTGATGAACTTCCTTGCCCTCTTGCTATGTAGTGCCATATTCACTTTAGATCCATCTCTTCCAAATCATCACATGGAAGTTGCTCAAGATAACATGATACAAGTTGAGGGACCTTGTGGTTGAGTGGACAAAAAGGCATTAACTGTGGAATCAACTAAAAACTAGCTAGTACTGTTTTTTTTTTAGTATAGCAGAATTTAACTTGGTGGTGCCTTTAGTACTAACTCCCGTGTTAACAATTTATTAATAGTATTAGTACTGCTTGGACTGGAAGTGGTTAGAAATGCCAAGTTCTTATCATCATTATTAGCAGCAGCAGTTCTCTTAACCTTCTGTTCAACAATTTTAAAATTGTTGTACAAATTATCCAAACCCATAGTATCAAATGTCGGTTTGTTATCCCAGACTACTACATGTGTATCAATTCAGAAGGTAAGCTCCTAAAAAACTTAACATTTAGATCTTCTGGAGGAGTAACTATACCCATAATTGCCAATCTACTAACAAGCTTTTGAAGCCTGTTAAAGATAGAATCCAGTGATTCTGAGCTTGAAGCATTAAAATTTTCATACTGTTGCTTCAGCAAGGCCTTATGTGTCTTCTTTGTTGCATTCCTTCCTCCTAAAGCGAGACTTTAATGGCACAACATTGGATTGAGCATCAACCATATGATTGATGGTAAGTTGATGTTCATTGGGGCTAGTGACATTAGACAGTAGACTTGGCCTATTACATCATTCTTTTTGCAAATCTGTTCTTCAGCTGTAGAGGGCACAGTCATCTTCAAGCTGTTGATTGGGACCAAGATTCTTTTTTCTTCTGGGTGCTGTAACAGGAATAGGTACCCAAGAGTTCCCATTTTCTATTACCTCCCATAATGCATAATCTTGGATTTGAAAGTACTGTTTGATCCTTATCTCCCACATCTCATACTCCCCGAGTTTGAGCTTGGGCATAACATTTAAAATATAAATATACTATATAACCTACTTTAAGATCCATTTATCGGAGACATTTTGGAGAATTATTTATTCTGTGTATATTAGTTCTCTCTTTTCAATACTTTTATAAGTATAAATTTTCCCTAATCAAAGCTTTCAACGCATGTTTGACGAATTTTTCTAATCCTAAACTCCAATGATATACCTCTAGATTAAGTTTCTCAAAGCTAGGCTCTAGATACATTGTTGATCCTTAACCTTGATCGGATTCTTTACTGTAGTAAAGTGTTTGTTACCTTGGAGAATCCAAAATAACAAAGATGAGACTTTGTATGTATACCAAAGTGTATGCGGAATCTAACTTTGATACTTTAAAGGTAATTTACAATGAGACGGTTGATAAACCAAAACATACAATGAAACAATAAACAAAACTGCTTCAATATTTTTAGAATAATTTCGGTCTCTTGTAGTAATGGGGTTACAAACCTTGAAGCTATTACAATCTATCTCTAATAGTATTTCTATCACTTGAAAAGTATTTCTATTCTAAACATAGGATCTCCTTTTATAGAACACAAGGAGTCCTTTACAAAGATAACAACCTTCTTTTAGGATCAGTTACATTCAATATAAACATCCCAAAATATCTCCTGCTTCCTGATCTTAATTCAGCGAGCTTTGATCATCAGCAGTAATAACTCTTTCTACCTACCCGTATTATTTAAACATAGCAGTACTAAGTTTGTACTGGCAGTACTAATTCCATTAGTACTGTCAGTTACACCTTGGCAGTATTAACTCTTGTAATGATTATTCCTACATTAAGGCATAGGTCAATAATTTTGATACCTGAGGATTCTAGATACATAAATTGCAACATGGAGAGCTATCCTGGACTCTTAGCCTCAGCCCAAATCAAACTCCGTAAGTTGCAGAACAGTTAATATGTAGGGACTAGACAGTTGAATGTCTAGGTCGCATACTTGAGCATGTAAACGATTTAAAATTCATTATACATAAACAACAATCACACTAAATTAAGCAATCAATAGATAAACAAACCAAACATTAGATCTTCATAAACATGGTTGATACCTAAAGGTATCAGCCGATAGTCATTGTAAAAATACACACGGTTTGATATATGAACGATTAAAATAAAGAAACCTTAATCGAAAGTGTATTCGGTTGCACGAAGATTACAAGAGTTTTCCTATGATCTTGAGGCTCTTTTCTGACCTTCTATGCTCTTCTAATCGTCTCTTGGTCGACTTGGTGGTTTAGGGATTCACTTGCATGATTAAAATTGAGTTTAGGGTCGTCTGTATATATAGGGTCTGGTAGTCGGTTCAATACGGCGTATTGGGAAGCTCAATACGGCGTATTGGATGACTTGGCGTGGGCTCCAAGAATAAAATATTCCAGAATTTTCTTGAGCTGATATGGATACGGCGTATCGGACATCCTGGATACGGCGTATCGGACCTATTGGGTACGGCGTATTAGGCTACTCCGGTACGGCGTATTGACACATTGGGTACGGTGTTTTGTACATCTTGGGTACGGCTTATCGAGCTTCTTGGGTACGGAGTTTTGGCTGAAAGTGTGCTTTTCTTGATATTTGACCAAAGTATAATATACGACATATATACTGATGTGGATACGGCGTATTCTTCAAAGTCAGGCAATGGTCTTTTGATTCGTCAAAGTCTTGGATACGTCGTATAGGTCTAGAATAATACGTCGTATTTGCTGTCAGATCAGTAGACTTTCTCGAACTCTTC
>BQNB010019646.1:0-32865 GCA_026074375.1 Tanacetum coccineum | reverse complement strand
TATTTAAGCTTTTATGTACTTTTCTTGCATTAGGGGTATTTTGGTAATTTTATACTTGTTGAGATTTTTAGGTTTTACACTTTTTGCAAACAAAAAGTAAATATTTTAAATAATTTGTGTACCAAACATATAATTCATGAAAATCCCCAAAGTAAACTAACAAATTATGCAAGTAAACCCATGAAAAAATTAGTCAGTTACATCTTACTTACTAAATACGATATTATATAATATCATGAGAAAATCAAATTCATAGATCCAATCTTGGTATTGTTTCTCGGTTAATAAACTAAAAAACTTTTTAAATCAAAAGAAAGAAAAAAAATACAATAATACTAGTTGATACCATCTTCTTCATTTCCTTAGTTTAAACTATGAGCTTTTGTTGTAGCTTTGAGTTTAGTGAATGATAAGGAAGAAGAAAAGTTTGCGGGGAAGCGATATCCAACTGGAATACTAAGTAAACGAGCATATGTAGGAATAGGGGTGAGGATCAGGTCGGAACTGACCTGAACCAAATAAAACCGAAACCGACCTAAAACCGAATAAAGGAATTTTGCAAACTGAGAACCGAACCGTGTGAACCTTATATAAACCGAAACCGAACCGAATAAGGTCGGTTCGGCTCGGTTTGTCAGGTCGGTTCAGTTTTCAGGTTACTTTGTTCAGCCCTATGTGGGAACCATAAGGCGGCATCACAGATTGAAAAATGGTGTGTGTATGTATAAGTGAAGAGAGGTGAAAGAGATATGAAAATTTTGGTTTTTATCATAATATATTTGTTGGGTTAATGATGTTTATTTTGGTTTTTATTCTAAAAGATTATAATGTCTTGATATTTTAGTTTAGAGAATATGTTAGTGTACTAAAATTTAGTAGTTTAAAAATCTGGGTTTAATCATGTGTTGGTGTTCTTTATTTTCTTTATACAAAAAATATAAATAAAGGAGGAAGAAGACAAGGGTAAATCAATCATTTTAGTTTGATAAAGAACGAAATCCGATCCAAGGTTTATTCACAAGAAGATTGGCTGTAGTTTTTGAACTAAACATGCAATTTAATCATTTTTTTGCAATTTACTATGTTTAGAGCATAAGGTGTCATGTGCCATGGATTAAGCCATTCCCGAAAACGCCAAACGATGGCGCAAGACCCACACCTCAAGTGGTGCTTTCAAGTGCCGAGCTATCGTCTCGGAAAACGCCAAATAGTGGCACGAGACCCACACCGTGAGTCGTGTTTTCGGGTTTTTTTGGCGTTTTCAATTATATTTTTTAAAAACTTATAGGCGTTGCAAAACGGGAACCCCCCCCCCCCCCCTTTGGTCGTTTTCAAGTATATTTATCAACAACTTGCTCAACGAACCGCAAAATCAAATACCGAATACGCAATTTTCAAATTCTTCATCTTCTTCTATTCCAAACACACCCTCATCGGCAAACTCCATAAACACCAACCCACTTCCATCATTCGCCAACTTCCATCAACTACCAAACACATTCGTCAACCTGTTTATGAACTTAACACGCGAATTCTAATCATGGTAACAACTTCAACAACAACTCTCTCAAACCCAAATTTATACTCAATAACAACAACTATACAAACCACAATTTGCTCATGAATCACAATATCCCCAACAACCCCAAGTTCCTAAAGATTTACAATTTCCCCAAAATCCCAATATCCCCAACAACCCCAAGTTCCTAAAGATTTACAATTTCCCCAAAATCCTAATATCCCCAACATTCAAGCCAAGAACCATAACAACACGATGAGGGTCCATCGTCACAAACAAAAGGACGCAAAAAGAGCAAAACCAAAAAACCACATGAATATAAAATCGAACGTGCGCTTTGGACCCGGAAGGAGGAGAGACTTTTGGCGGGCTATTTCATACAAGTTTCGGAAGATCCGAACGTTAGGAGCGACCAAACAATGAGATGTTTTGGTACAAGATTCTCGATGTATACAACTCGTGAGCCGTGGAGATGGTTTAAAAGAGCGTAACAAGAATATGTTGATGGGAAAATGGACGCCTATGAACTGAGAAGTTACAAAGTTTATCTCGCTTTACAATGAAACCATAACTCTTAACGGCGAGAATGATGAAGATTTGTTAATCTAGTTTCAAATTTTGTATAAAGACAACGACCCGCGGAAATGACAATTTGCTCAAAAAACGGTTGGTTGTTTTTGAGAGACAAACACAAATGGAAAAATCTTGAGTCCACTCAAGAAAGAAGAAACCGAGAATGACCAATCTATCTGGATGACGAACCCGGGCTTTTTGGAGATGATCATATTCCTCGTCCATTCAACGCTCCACGACCGTCTAAAAGTCAACGTTCTTCAAACTCACCCGTCACTTCCGGTTCAAACAAAGAGCAATTCACGAATATGTTGCAACAACAAATAGCTATAGACCGGGTAAAAAAGTTGTAACAAATTGAGCGATAGACCGCAACGAGACTTGAGGTTTCGTAAGCTCAAAAAAGAAACGAGGACTTGGATATGCTTGCTTTGGACACGACCGAGATGAATCCGGTACACACAGAAAAGATCGAGAAGATTAAAAACGCAATTCCGGCAAAATATCTTAATTTTTAATTATATGTCGTATTTTATTTAAGAGTAAACTGCAAAAATCATCTATGTGGTTTGTATTTTTTGGCACTAATCATCCCTAACCGATACTATTGGCACTAATCATTCCCGAGTGATGAAACGTTCGGCAAAAATCATCCTTGTGTGTTTTAAATGACATAATGTAATAATAATAATAATAATAATAATAATAAAATAAGTAAATTACAATTAAATATAATAGAATTAAATAAATATAATAATAATAATAATAATAATAATAATAATATCGCCTTTGACGCAAAAGAGTGAAGGCCCAGATAGTATCTCCGCTCCCCTCTAATTTGTTGTAAATTCTATTATTATAATGAAGTGATGATTTAATTAAAAAAAAGTAAAAAATAATTATAATTGTGAATATTAGTTTTTTTTTGTAAAACTGCAAAAATCATCCCTTGGTTTAAACATATTTTGGCAAAAATCATCCCTGTGTGTTTTAAATGACATAATTACCCTCCATAATTCGTGGTGAGGGATGATTTTTGCCGAACATTTCAGCGCTCAGGGATGATTATTGCCAATAGTATCGGTTAGGGATGATTAGTGCCAAAAAGTACAAACCACAGGGATGATTTTTGCAGTTTACTCTAATAATAATAATAATAATAATAATAATAATAATAATAATAATAATAATAAAATAAGTAAATTACAATTAAATATAATAGAATTAAATAAATATAATAATAATAATAATAATAATATCGCCTTTGACGCAAAAGAGTGAAGGCCCAGATAGTATCTCCGCTCCCCTCTAATTTGTTGTAAATTCTATTATTATAATGAAGTGATGATTTAATTAAAAAAAAGTAAAAAATAATTATAATTGTGAATATTAGTTTTTTTTGTAAAACTGCAAAAACCATCCCTTGGTTTAAACATATTTTGGCAAAAATCATCCGTGTGTGTTTTAAATGACATAATTACCCTCCATAATTCGTGGTGAGGGATGATTTTTGCCGAACATTTCAGCGCTCAAAGATGATTATTGTCAATAGTATCGGTTAGGGATGATTAGTGCCAAAAAGTACAAACCACAGGGATGATTTTTGCAGTTTACTCTTTATTTAATATACTTTGTAATGTTTTTTATTAATGAAATTTGAATTTTAGTTTAATAATTTGTCATTAATTTATATAAAGGAAAAATAAATTGGGGTATTTGACGGCACCAGAAATATAATGTTATAGAAGGAGGGGTGTTCTTGATATTATGGGTAATCGGGTGTTATGAGAAAAAATGCTGAACAAAAAAACAAATAATAAAAATAAAAATAAAAAGAAAAAAGAAAAAGTGTAGATGATTTCAACGGCTGAGATTAAAGTAGTTTCATATCGAAATACAACAGTCAGTCCCTTTCTCCCTGTACTAAACAATCCTAAATTTCTAATCTATCAATTCAACATCGTTTTAAATCTGATCTATCATCTAATCTATTATAATCTTAGGGTAAGAATAAAATCTCTCATTTTCCATAAAATTATGTATTACTAATTTCTTTTTGATTGAATGTTTTTTTGTTTTGTATTTGATGGGTGTTAGTGTTTGGGTAAACATGTGTTTTGAATCAGCTAATCACATACTGCTTATTTATTTACTTAAATCTGGAATATTCGATTAGTATTAAGCTGTTTGAATAAGCAATTAAAACATGATTTATTTATATATGTTTGGGTTTTGACGTTTTACGCGTTTATTTTGTGCAGTGAAGATTGTAAGGATGATGAGCTCAACTATCAGGCGGAAAGCTTTGTATCTGTGCTCATCTGCACTGGCAAATGCTGTATGTTTACTTCATTATTTCCGAGGATTTTCTTCGCATTTTCACTTGTTAAACATAAATTGTTACCTTTTATTTTCTTGCATATGATTCACATCACATTTAGCGATGGACATTATTGCGATTAACAATCGTAGTTGTAGTAGATGAGGGTCGGATACTATCTCACATAGTCTCACTATAGCTTGATTAGCTAATAATCTGTAAGAACGTCTCAGTGTTACATTGTCTCCATACCCTTTAGGATTTTGTCACTGATTGCAGGTATTATTAGGAAACACACGCTATTGTGATATTTATTATTGTTAAGGTTAAATTAAAATTATAATTCGGTAACCAGGATTGGAGTTGATTTAAGAAAATTGTTTGTTGTTATAGATGATTAGTTACAATTTTAGTTGCTACTTACTATGGTTCTCTCTGATTCATTTAAGTTTTAATAATATCGAACCACTAGCTATCTTTATCTGTATATATACTTTGTAGTTTGTATACCTGTGTAATCCAGTTATTTGTGCTCAAATTTAGGCCCAACCTTCGTTAGCAGGATCTGCAGCACGAGGGTACGTTGCTGGGAGCCCAATGCTTGAGGTAGTTCAGTTTTATTCTTTGTCTTTTTGTTTGTGTTTTTGATGATGCACATGTATTGCTTTTACTTTTTGCATTTCAAATAGAGGAACAGTTAAAAGGTCAATGTCATACTGATTCTGATGACTTATAATTTATCACCGTATGTGAGATATCAAACTCTTTGTGTGTGTTTTTAAGATAGTCTTTTCCACATGGTAAATTAATACGGGCTTAACATCTTTAAGAATGCCCACATACTTTGTTAAGCTTTACACAAGCTCCACTACTAGAGTTACATTAGTGCTAATGTGCAGCAAAATCCAAAATATGAGTCTATTTATGCATTTCTACTTGGTTTTAAGTTTAGACTGATCCATTTGGAGGCTTGACATTGTCGTTGCTTATGGATGATCAAATGTTGTTGCAAATTTTATGTGATTCAGACATTCAGTGCCTTGAGTCTTATACCTCTATGTGCACATACGTGTGTATTTTTGAATATTGAATATAGATTTAGTGTGTGCAGATATTTAGAGCTAGCATTTGTAACCTATCTAGTCACATAGATGTTTGGACTTTGGAGGTAGTATGGATTATGAAACTTATAAGGTCTTGTAATAATTATGTTTTACAAGTTAAAATGTTTATCATACACATACATAATCTATTAGATATTTAATGATTATTAGGACATGTGAGATTACTTTATGTTGCTTAAACTGTACAGTGATATATGGATAAATCTTTTTACATAGTGTACGGCATTTGTCCATTTGGTACTTGTTAGCACTTGATTGCATTTGTTGAACTTGCTATGCTATTCTTACCTATGGAGTTGTTCTAGGCATTTGTTAGAGGAACCACATCTGTACCGGAAATTCATCAAGGTATGCTTACTCCAAGATAAGAGTTTCTCTGTTCCTTACACTTAAAATTGATGTATGTGCTTAACATAGTGCTATATGATGCATGACTTGTTCAATGACAGGTGCTCACGTTTATTCGAAATCCTTAAGGTAAATAGGTTCTCATCATAATAGTGAAATATATAGCTTTCATTGTTCGTTTAGTTTGTTGAACAAGTCCTCAAATTTAAGAATTATGGCACAGGGATGTATCATCACTCAAAACAGATTTCTCGACCCAGAAGTGGATTAGATCTTTTGCTACATACAGTGGTACTGCTCTTTCTCTCCAACTAAACTTATTATAATCTGGTCAAAGTTTAAAGTACTTAGTTCATGTTGGATGTAATTTTGTTGGGTTGTTGGCCACATTCTAGGCAAAGATTCTTTTTAAGAGCTGGTGCTTTTACAATGAATTTTTATTATGTTCAGTTTAATCGATTTCAATTACTGTAAGTTTTGACACTCATAGTGCAATTATCTGATAACAGAATCTGCTGCTCGTGGTGATATTAAGGAGCCAATTGTGCAAATTTCAAACGACGAGGTATTTAACTTCTTATCATGTGTGGCAACTCTGTTGTCAGCTTTTTTTATCTATTAAATTATATGAATCTTATAACTCTGGAGCCTCAAACGGTCATAGATCTAGTTCTGAATTCATTTACTTATTCATTTCCCTTGTCCTAATTTTGAAGCTAAATATTGATTTAGCCATCTGGATGTGAAAATTTTGATGATCCTTACTTATTGAGGATAATAGGTCTATATAAATTTCAAATATGCTTCATGTTTATGTTAACATTCCTATGAGTCAAGAACACTAGACTCAACACTGAAAGTTACACAAGTATTCTAGGATTGATTTAACCCTTCTTTATTTCATATTGCCTCCACATCTAAAAAAATCCAACAATTGACAACATAGTTTAATAAATTCTGTCAGTCAATACTCATTGAGCCACTAATGACAATATAGAGGGATCTTAGTAGACAGAAGTAATGCTTGTCCATTAAAGGTGTCATCTTTTAACCTATTTACTCACGGATTGGTCTATTTGGGTGGGTTATGGTTATCTTTACCGGGTCAAATGGGTAATCAAAGTAAAGGAAACGGTTCTTAGGGTAGTCACCCAAAGTTTGTACTTTAATGCATAAAAACCTCCTAACTTTATATATATCAGAACTTAATTTGTTTCTGAAGTATTACATTTTATAATCGAAGTTATCCAACACAGTAATTATTTAATTAAATTTTTTAAATATTGGGAAAAAAGCTTTCTAGGTCAACCTAACCCGAGGCCTGCGGCCGTATATATAGAGGCGGCACATACCATTGCTTGAGGTGTTAACTGCTAACCAACTCGCCCGATGCATTTTTCCATCTCCATTCTCCGCTGACAATATAATGCAGCAATAGGTAAAGAGATAACATATCACGGATACATAAAACAAGAAAGGAAACCCGGAATATATTTTTGGAACAGAGGGACTATTTTATTGGTATAACCAGTGGCATCAAAATTTTCTCACAGTTCTGAGCAACTGTTTTGTGCGTCTTCTTACAGGGCAACATTGCTGAAACCGCCAAGAAGACACATAATGGCCCGGCTTATTTCACTGCATCCGGCGCCGTGATTGGAAGCGTTTTAAGTGCTCCCATCGTAAATGCTCCACCGGTAGGGTCTATAAACTTTTTTTTTGCACAGAATGCTGAATTTAATGCGTTTTAAGTGTTCCCATCGTAAATGCTCCACCGGCAGGGTCTATTTTTTTGCATAGAATACTGATGTTAATGCTCGACCATTACATGTTAGTTATAATCTACTTTGATAACCATGGAGCTTTTGTACAACTTTATTATATGTCTTGGAATTTAATGTTTGGGTAAGGCCCAGGGCTGTAAACGAACCGAACGAACACAAACGGAGCCTTGTTCATGTTCGTTCATTTAATTTTAACTGGACAAATAAACGAACACGAACGCTTAAACGGACAAATTTTCTTGTTCATGTTCGTTTATTAAGAAAATGAGTTGAAATGTTCACTGAACGTTCAGTTCGTTTACAGCCCTAGTAAGGCCATCTTTAATCATATAGGCTTTCAAAAGTTCTTCAAATTTGAAGGAAAAGTGGCATCTTATACTTGCATTAATCCTCTAAAACTTTGTCATCTCCAACCACATACTCCAAATCTATATTGTAGACCTCTTTACACTAAATTGATTTTATTTTTGCCCAATCACTAAATTTATTTACATTATACATTATTATATGTTTGGAGGATGAATAGTGATCTTCCATATATGGAGGATTTTGAGCAATGCTGTGAAATTATCTCCAAATTTGGACTATGGTTGGAGATGAGTTTTGATGCTCCATTCTTTAAATATGGAGAAAATGTTGGTTTGAATACTATGGTTGGAGATGGCCTAAGGGGTGTTTGGATTCGCAGATGGGGACTGATTATCCAATTTTTATGATTTTGTGACTTGAATTCGCAATAATCAGTTTTAAAATATCCTGCTTCATATCAGCTGCAAAAAAACTAATTATCTAAGCATAAACTGAAGTTACCTACACATTCCATAAATCTAGTGTTAAAGACTCTTATGCCCACTTCAGAAAATGTTGGCTTTGTGTATTACTCCGTAATTATTTAACAATAAGAATTTGCAAAACACTTAAACATTTGATTATCGAATTACTTACAGCTGAAAACAACAATAGAACATTAAGCCCACTATCTTCTTTCTATAGTGTGTTTTATAACAACTGATATCTGGTACTAAATATTAAAAATCTGTTAGCTAGTAATAAGTACTTGCAAACGAGGAAAGTGTTTTTAACAATTTGTCAAAGAACCAGTTTGTTATTATGAATATCACTGATTCTGATTAAAATGGGAGGCTTTTTGATTGTTTAAATTCTAATTTTTGATACAACTTTTTTATTCTGTTTTTGCAGGCGGCTAAATTCGGCATGGGTTCTGTCGTCACTTCATCTTTTGTACCCAGTCTCGCACTATTTTGGCATATAAATAATGGCATGGAAGAGATTCTGGCAGATTACGTTCACCATGAAATGACTCGCAGCTTGGTCTTGGTCATGATGAGACTCTTCCTTATAGTTGCTGCAAAGGATGTTTTCGTGGCTACAAATTGAGCCAACCCTTGCGCGTCCATAGATTTCACCGATGTTAGAGAAGCTGTCTTGTTCTTGTTGCATATTGGAGATGTTGAACCTTGTTCATGAAGAAAGCCGAATAAAGATTGGTCCTAAAAGTTATATAACAATCTTGGGCTACAATTGTTCAGTTTTGGGAATTTAGTTGATGGAATGTTTGATTGCTTTTCTTGTTTATTTGAAGGTTATTTATCTTTTCCAAACCAAGCTGCCCTTTTTATCCTCAGACATATTTAGGTGCTGTTAAGCATGGTGGCCATAATTGTAATGGTGTTTATTGACTTGATCAAACTGATATGTGCTCACATTAATATAGCTGGAGCTTGCATAGATTGCTACCAGTTCTGGTTTTTCTGACATTAACTATGTTGACCTTGAGGTTGAAGGCTTGAAGAAAACAAAATAAACTAATCAGGTACACCATATTCAAGATCATTAGTAGACTTGCTACGATAACAGACGTGAATATTTAGGTCCTACTTGTCCGTGTATAAAAGAGAATGTGAATGAATGATAGAATTAACTCCAGCTTAAAACAAGCTTCCTCGTGCCCTTGTTATTTAATGCTCTCTTGTAGTTCAATTTATCAAATTACGTTTTAGCATAACATGTCGACTGCATTACCAGAAGTAGTTCCAAAGCACAACGGAGAGTACGAGACCTGCAACAAAAACCTTGATACACTCTAGAAAGGTCAACATGTGTATGAGACGAGGTTCACGGCAGTTGAGATGAACCGATCACAGTTCTACTCTTAGTCTTTTTTTTTTTAGAACGGCAACTATTATAAAACCAACTAGCAAGAAGCTAGAAAAAGAATTACAAAGAGATCAAATAGGGGTGTTGCAACCAACTATCCCAACTAAAAGTACAATTACATCTAGAAAGGCACCAAGTGAAAGAGCGCGAAACAATATCGTCAAAAATAACATCTTTACGAGGGGCTTTCGACGAGAAGAGCAACTGATTACGAAACATCCATACGCTCCACCAAGTTATATAAAGAACTCCTTCCAGCAAATCTTTAACTTTAGAGCTTAATCTGATGGAATTGAACCAATTAAGCCAATCAGCATATGAACCAAGGGGCGTCCATGATAGATTCCACCAGCGGCATACGAGCCTGACGATATCCGTAGCCAATCTGCAACTGAAGAACAAGTGCGAGGAATCTTCCTGAGCAGAGGAGCAAAGCGGACATAAAAGATCAGAAACTAGGACACCACGATGTTGTAAATTGGATCGAGTAGGCAACCGATCCAGGAAAACCTTCCAAGCAAAAACATTTATTTTTATTGGAACATATTTAACCCATCGAGTAGCAGTAGGGGCTTTCGGCAAGAAACATTCATCAAGAAGAATGCGAACATCTTTGACCCGAAAAACACATTCCCCATTTAAATCCCACACCCATCTATCCTCCATATTAGACAACAATGTCCCTTCAATATATGTTTGAAGAAGAGCTAATTGAGAAGATTCAACCCCTCCTCTACTCTTAGTCTAGTTTTCTTTTGACGTAAGTATGACTGCTAATTCTTGTCAATCAAGCCTGTGCCATTACAAATAAACATATCAAGTCACAAATACCTGGCTATGCGGCAGGTTCAAATTCCTTCATTCTTTGGAATGGTTATGCTCTTTGATGGCTTTCTCCAACTGTCGATGCTACACGTATCTAGTTTGTATGTATCACTTCAAGACCCATACCATCAAAACGTTTTCTTACCCTACAAGTTATTATTGGTACGACCTTTTCAGTTTCGATTTCATTTCCTGCTCAAATACCTAACCAGTACCGTGAGGATACTAACAATCCCTTGCTTCTTACACCATTAGGTACCCTAATGCGTTACCGTGGGGAAAAATGCTGCCACATCAGCATTTTTAAAATAATGATATATTAAAAAAAATACAGTTTACGGACTAAAAAGGTAAAAAAAAATAACTTAAAAACTAACGTTGTAAAAAAACAATCTTAAGGACTAATAATGTTAACATATATAGCAATATGGTTTATAGTGAAAAGAGTTAATTTCATAATTAGTCCCTAATGTTTGTCGGGTATAACGGATTTAGTCCATCCGAAACTTTTTTAACGGATCCAGTCCCCTTTTTTTAGACGGATCCTAGCGTCCATTCTTTAGACCTCCTATCGGGTTTAGTCCCGGCTGTACTAAGAATTTTGATTAGTCAATCCCGTTAAAGTGGGGGGTTATTTTCAGGTGGTATTATTACCCTCCTTAGGGTTCATCATCTTCATCTTCTTCAATCATCTTCTTCCTCACACAAGAACACAGATAGTGTTTAATTCACACCAACCCCTAGAATCAAGATGAAGTTCATCAGTCGTCTTCCTCAATATCGACGTACAATCAAGATGTTAGTAACAAAAACCATGTGACTGCAAACCTCCACACCTGTTATTCCCAATTCAACTGCTTGGACCACTTGAAATAACCCATGGTTAGTAAGGTTAAGAGGGATGACCAATTCGTGACAAATCAAAGAAGTTGTGGTGTTTAGGGTTTTTTGTGTACTTCTTGAAACTTTCTAGTGACTACCTACAAAGGTCTTTTTGGTTTAATTCACTACATTGAGGAGAACCATAACATTAGTGGATGACACAGGATGGCTGGTGGTTGTGCTGATATACACCACCACCCCTCCCGTCAGATAACCTACCTGATGACCACAAAGTGGCGGTGGTTTCAACAACTCTTCGGTGAGAAGCATTTGAATTCTGAATTCACTTTTATTAAGTCAAAATTCAAAATTATGATAGGATGATTGTTAGTAGCGTGTTTTTGTGTATTGTTCTGATTTATGGTAACATTGTATGGGACATTGAATGTAACTGGTTTGAATTGAATAAATAATGTTTGTGTTTTGTTGATTGAATTGGTTTAACAGTAGTTTAACTTGAATAAAACATGGTTGGTGATTTGGAAGATGTGTTGTTTACTTTGGGGTGGTCTATATCTGTTCTCCGTTTTGCTTCATCTTAAGTGAGGCGGTAACTATGAAGGATGTATTGGAATTATGGTTTAGAAATGTAGCTGACATATGAAATGTAGTTGGGAAGCTACATCAGGTTGATATTGAGTTGATTAGATGATATGGTGCAATATCATTGGTGATCCTTGTTCCATCAGAGATATTTAGTTGTCATTTTGTTTCTATGCATATCTTTCTGAATTCAGTTTGTAGCAGTTTTGCATGTAAAACTACTGAAAGGTAGTATTGGAGATTATGGTTTGGAAATGTAGCTGACATAGGAAATGTAGCTGACATAGGTTTGGAAATGTAGCTGAGATTATGGTTTGGAAATGTATGACATTAGTTGTATTTTGTTTCTATGTATATCTTTTTGAATCTCAGTTTGTAGCAAGGATTTTGCACATGGTTTGGTGAAGTTATTTTATTATCCAACCACCTACATTTTCCCTTAATATAATAGGCTCAATAACCCTAAATATCATTTTTCTCCCTCCACCCTAGCCGTTTTCACTTAACTTCTTTGTTGATTAAAATGGACAAAGCAATAAGGCAAAGTACCAGGTTAGTTTTTTTGCTAGTTTAGTTGTTTGTTATCCTCACTTGTTAATATGATAGGATTGTGTAATGTGGGTCTTCGAAATCTTAGTTCCTCCATTTGGGTCACTGGACTGGCAAGGCCCTGATGTTACCCCATGGATTTGCCTTGGGAAGACCGTAAGGGGGGGGGAAAAAGAGATAGAACAATTTGCTTTAAGAGTCTGACCCTGTGCTCATAATTGATTAAGGATGTATGGGTATCTCATGTACTGATGAGTAATTATGTGATTTCTGATTACTGGAAACACATGGGTTGTAAGATGAAAACAACTGATGAAGAAGATGAGGATGAGGTCATGGACCACCAAGGGGATGAGGTCATGACCACCAAGGATGTATGGACCTGCTATTTTATTCAAGGAACATTCCCAGTTGGACAGAGTTTGTTCCATTTGGGGTAGGCTATGGGATCAAAAAGGATTGATGAAATGCCACTACAATACCATTGTAGCTGTGTTGGGTCTTTTGCAATCCTTGGACATGGGTTGAGATTGAAGAAAAGTTGAGAAAGAAGCCTCTTATGAAGCATTGAGTTGTGGTTGCAGGTTGTGGGTTCCCTTGTGTGGTTGCTAAGTTGTTAGTTAATTGCTACTTTCATGTATTATGTTATGTCTTAGTAATGTCTAGAAGTTATGTACCTTTTTTAAACTCTATTTCTATGGTATGTAAGCAACAAATGGAAGACACTTAATTCTGTGTTTATGCATTTGTTGTCTTTAGTAAGCACGGTACCTAATATGCAGTTGGTTGAATTTTCAAATCTAGTAAAATGGGTTTTAAAGGAAGATATGCATTAACAACACATTAATAACAATCGCACAACGCACATGTTCAACGACAACACACTTCATTAAAGATAGTTGTAATAACACCAGCGTATTGACCTATACGCAATGTCTCAAATTACAACACTTACTTACATCTTAATGTACCAAGGAAAAGACATAGATGTTTCACCTTAGATAGTCAACACATACAAGTACGAATAACCTAACTAGCTTGTGGTAGTATCTGTGTGTTTGTGAACCTGTGAACACTCTCAACATTGTTCCTGTGGAACCTTGAGCAGCAATCTCATGACAGCAAAACACCAGGCTTTGTATCTTGTGACGCAGCCCCCTTTTTTTACTCTTGCAGCCTCTTGGAATTGTGGAACCAACCTTGCTTACTGATTTGCAAGTAACACTGATTTCCTGTCTTTTCAGCTTCTTAGACTTCTATCATTCTCATCTGCATAGCTTCAGGCTGCACTCTTTTTCCTTTTTTTAGGGGGTCTGCCAATCTTGCGGTGTGAGGTTTTGGTGGGATAATGGTTGGTTGGCACATTGATTTCTTCCACCTGTGGTCCATTCACTGGAATTTTCCATTAAATTTTTACATCTCTTTCCATGTTGTTAAGACAATGAGAACATGGAAGACAATAGATACTGGTTTATTTCCGGTATCTATCCACTTTTATTTGCTATCCATATGGAAGCAACTGCATGTGTGCAGAGGTCATTCCTCTCATACTCCGCATTTCCTTCAACTACAATACTCGACGCTTTCACTCTGATTAACCCACTCATTATGCATCACCCCGAGAAGGACAAGTTACATTGATTCAGTCACTACATTTCCCTTTCAACCTTCTCTCTCACCTCACATATATCCCCCCCTAGGAAAGGAATAATTTACATCCAATAAGTTCAATCTAACCTCCAAGCAAGTAGAAATTTTCATTGTTTAAGATATCTTACCTTCAACTTTTCAGCAGGCCCTTACTATAAGGCTTAAGATCTTTGCTCGTACTTGGTGTTAAAGGTCATCACACTTGTCTTGCACCTTCTGAAACTTTCACAATTCTTTCATAAGGGTCTTACCTTATGTATGTCTAGACAAAGTGATATAGGTTGTCCCTTCACATCTAGAAGTGCCTGTTTAGACTTCACACCAAGTTATTCAAAAGATATTGCTTTGTGCCCTACCTGCATCAATCACACCATAGTTAGACTAAACCTTAATGCAATACAAAAATAATACAAGTTGTACCTGTAAAGTGAGACTAGCCCAGTGTTAGTGGTGAGATCTTTCCTCAACCATTCATAAGCTTCTAAGTGGTGATTTTGATCATTTCTTCATTCTTTTATCAAAGACTTCTGGAATGGTGGAAGCAGTGGCACATTTCCATAACATTTCCTTGTAAAACTTACCTCTCCAAGACAATTTCATATTATCATAAATGTGTTTGAGACAAAACCTATGTTCTGCATTTGGAAAGTTTATGCTGTAGGCTCGGTTATCGAACCACTATTGTATTTACAGGAAGATATGGAGAAAACTAGTGTATATACAACACATTTAAATAAAGAGTTTTTTAAGAGTATGAAAATTCTTTCTGCTGTCAGATATAAAGTGAAGTTGGCAGGTTTCTGAGAAATGCTCTAAGAAAGATCATCACTAGGCCATGTCTAAGGAAACTTTCCGTGAATCCTTGCTTTCAGATTCAACTACAGCATATGCAAGTGGATAGATCCCATTGTTTGGGTCTACTCCAACAGCAGTTAGAATTTGGGCACAGGGTAATTAGGTCCAGACAAGAGAATCAGACTCATCAAGGATCCTAAGAAATCTCTTCCTCCAGCTTTGAAACCATCTTTTAAAGGTCCTAAACATATGTAGATCCGCTTGAACTTTCTTTCTTCACTGTCTGGATCTTCTGGTGGTTCAACCTCTATCTTAACTGTAGTGTTTGGATTCTTCTCTTTCAATTCCATACAGTAATCTCTTAACTGTGCATACTGCTGGCTATAGCTTCCCACAACTCTTTCATAAGCCATTTTTTTAGCTCTGAACACCTTCTGCTTTGATAATCCTACTTCAAACTTTTTTGCAATTTGATCTTAAGGGTATTTAAGTAAATCTTGTCATTGGGTTAATTGGATTCCCTCTACATCCTTAGAAAGAAAAGTTGCTGTGCATTTTGATACTATTCTTGATTGTAGACATGTGTGAGTATCCTTAAGGGTTCTGACTTCCCAGGTGTCCTCATTGGGCAACTTGGACACTTGCATAGCCCAAGGACAAGCATAAGATTCCCTAGGTTTTGCCACTTTCTCTTTCTTAGAATGGTAAATTGGGTTTACTTTATATTTGGGCCATTTGATCACCAGTAAGAAGGTTATTAACAATTCTCATGTCTTTGTTAGCAAAATCTGGAACTTGGCGCGATGTATCACAAAGACAAAGCTCCATCACCCCTTAGTGCTTGTCATTTTTTTTCAAGGATAATTGTCTCGTCTTATGGTATCCACAGATTGACTTCTAGTGTTATTAGTGTCTTTATCTGCTTAGAAACTGTTAGTGAGAGGTAGGAGCTGGTAGCTAACCTGCTTCTCGCCTAGATAGAAATCCTCTTTATAATAATACTCTTTGTCTCCTTTAACAATGTATTTAGCTCTATTTGCATCCTAACAACTTTTCCTTAATGCGTTTTCCTTTAACACATTTTCATATGAGTCACTTACCGCAACTATACATTTCTGCTACATGATCACCTCTATCGCTACGACGCCGCCAAACTACTTAAAGTTTTCCGTCATATCATAAGGTCTGCTGACTTTATCATCACTAACCATTCTGTAACACCGTACAGGATCTGTGTGTCTCTTAAAACTAGCCATATCAACATCTACTTTCCTCTTCAAGTTCGCTCTTCATCAACAAAATAGTAGCACGTGTCTGTCTACTATCTGTGATCCAATGCCACTACAGAACCGCATTCTCACTACTCTGAACCCAGATTCCTATTGTATTGCTTCGCTTAGCTTCGTTCGTTGTACGTGTAACTGTAGACTTGTTTCTGTAGGAGTTTGGTATGATAGGCACGCTTTGGTGTTATAGGGATTCGCCCGAGCTTAATGACACGAGAAATCGAATCCCTCGAAGATGTACAGATCAACCGTGCTGCTCTCTCTTAGCCAGAAGACTATACCAAGGTGAGTTTAGCGCACGATCAATACTTGGTTAGGTCAAAGGTCTCTTGTGTTGTAATATTCGCGAAGGTTGCTTGTGTGAGTCAGTTGTGTATTACAAGTGGATGGTCTTGGTTGATACGCGCGAGTTCCTTCTAACCGCTTAAAAGTGTGAGTTCTGCAGAACCCAGAGTTTGGTTGATTAGAGTAGCTCTGGATTTCTTGTAGCGGCTGTGGTTTGTCAGTGTTACTACATGCGTTTGTGAGGCGATAGGCTCGATGTCGTAGGTTCTCGTAGCTCAAGTGGATCCGAGCATTTGTCTATGTCTGAGTTGGTTTCTTATAATAATTAGGCCATACAAGGATTTCATTACCTAACTCTTGCAGTCGATAACTAGTTACGCTACCGCTATGGAAAAAGTATCAGAATCGCAATATCATCAACACAATTTACCTTACAACCCTTGTAACGAGTCATAGGAGGAGGTGTGAATGTACCTCCTTGTTAATCTTTAGACAAAATACATTGGGAACTCTCCTGTTGATAAAAACGAAAAATTCAAAATTAGGGTTTCAAAATAGATTAGATTTACCTTTGAATTGACAAAAACACTTATAATAATCTTCTATATGGGATTTGCTTCTTGTCCATTTTTCCGAACCCTCCATGATCACAGCATCTGAGGATGTAAGTGGAGGATTCTCACAATCAAAACAATTACGGGACTTCTTCCCACTAATGGATTGGGGATATAGGGGTTTTGGAGGGGGGGGGGGGGATACAACTTTGGGAAGAATTGTGTTACTGAAATTGTTATATATATACCTAAATGGGCGCCAAAATATGAATAGACGAAAATACCCCCCCCCCCCCCCCCTCAATGCCACGTTAACCCCCATTAAGGGATTGACTAACAAAAGTTAGTCAGAGGGACTAAACCCGATACGGGTCAAAAGATTGGGGACTGGATCCGTTAAAAAAGTTTCGGAAGGACTAAATCCGTTATACCCGACAAACATTAGAGACTAATTATGAAATTAACTCTAGTGAAAAAAAGTAAAAAAAGAAAAAAGAAAAAAAGACATTTGGTCATCTTCTCACTTGTCTCCTTCGTGCTACTATCATACAAAAATATATATATATATATATATATATATATATAAGTTGCACTTTTTTCCAATATTTTTCAAAAAACAAAAAATTCTCATTTTCTAAATTTATATGGAAAAATAGAAAACCACAATTTATTGTTCTCCATTTCTTTTTTTTCCTAACAAAATAAAACGTAAATATGACTCAAACCAAATAAAACGTGAGTACCAATATTCTAACCCTATCTAGAGGTGGCAAATGGGTCGGTTTGGGTCATGGGTCAAATGGGTCATGGGTCAAATGGGTCATGGGCCAAACAGGTCATGTTTAAAAAATAGGTCTAACGGGTCATGGGTCAAACGGTTTGGATCAGGTTGACCCACTAAATTATGATATTTTCATACACGTTTTATACGTTTCTTTCCATTTTCGTCTGATTACTTACGTTTTCGTCCGATTTCTTACGTTTTCGTCCGATTTCTTACGTTTTCGTCTGATTTCTTACGTTTTCGTCCATTTTTTACGTTTACGTCCGATTTCATAAGTTTCCGTCCGTTTTTTTACGTTTTCGCCCGTTCTCGTCTGTTTTTTACGTTTTCGTCTGTTTCTTTACGTTTTCGTCCGTTTTCTTACGTTTTCGTCCGTTTTTTTAGGTTTTTGTCAGATTTCTTACGTTTTAGTCCATTGTTTTACGTTTTCGTCCGGTTTCTTACGTTTTCGTCCGATTTCTTACGTTTTCGTCCGTTTTTTTACGTTTTCGTTCGGTTTCTTACGTGTTCGTATGATTTCTTACGTTTTCCTCTGTTTTTTACGTTTTCATCCGATTTCTTACATTTTCGTCCGTTTTTTACGTTTTCGTCAGATTTCTTACGTTTCGTCCGTTTTTTTACGTTTTTGTCCAGTTTCTTACGTTTTCGTTTGATTTTTACGTTTTCATCTGTTTTTTATGGTTTCATCTGATTTCTTACGTTTTCATCCATTTTTTACGTTTTCGTCCGATTTCTTACGTTTTCGTCCGTTTTTTACGTTTTCGTACCGTTTTTTACGTTTTCGTCCGGTTTCTTATGTTTTTGTCTGTTTTCTTACGTTTTCGTCCGGTTTCTTACATTTTCGTCCGGTTTCTTATGTTTTTGTCCGATTTCTTACGTTTTCGTCCGGTTTCTTACGTTTTCGTCCGATTTGTTACGTTTTTGTTCGTTTTTTTATGTTTTCATCCGTTTTTTAACGTTTTTGTCTGATTTCCTACGTTTTTGTTCTTTTTTTTTACTTTTTTGTCTGATTTCTTACGTTTTTGTCTGGTTTCTTACGTTTTCGTCCGATTTCTTACGTTTTAGCCGTTTTTATGTTTTCATCCGTTTTTTTATGTTTTTGTCCGATTTCTTACTTTTTCGTCCTTTTTTTACGTTTTTGTCTGATTTCTTACGTTTTTGTCCGGTTTCTTACGTTTTCGTCCGTTTTTTTACGTTTTCGTCCGATTTCTTACGTTTTCGTCCGGTTTCTTACGTTTCGTCCGTTTTTTACGTTTTCATCTGTTTTTTTAATGTTTTTGTCCGATTTCTTACGTTTTCATCCGTTTTCTTACGTTTTCGTCCGATTTCTTACGTTTCCGTCCGTTTTTTTATGTTTTTGCCCGTTTTCTTACGTTTTTGTTTTCTTCCGTTTTAGACGTTTTCTTTTGTTTTTTTGACCTCTTTCTTTGTTTTCTTAAATGTAAAAAAAAGACGAAAACGTAAGAAAACTGACGAAAACGTAAAAAACAGGACGAAAACGTAAAAAACGGAGGAAAACATAAAAAATGGGACAAAAACGTAAGAAATTTGACGAAAACTTAAGAAATCTGACGAAAACGTAAGAAATATGACGAAAATGTAAAAAACGAACGAAAACGTAAGAAATCAGACGAAAACATAAAAAAACAGACGAAAACGTAAGAAAAATGACGAAAACGTAAAAAAAACTGACAAAAACGTAAGAAATCGGACGGAAACGTAAAAAACGGACGAAAAAGTAAGAAATCAGGCGAAAACGTAAGTAATCGGACGAAAACATAAGAAATATGACGAAAACGTAAAAAAATGGGCGAAAACGTAAGAAATCGAGCGAAAACGTAAGAAATCGAGCGAAAACGTAAGAAATCGGGCGAAATCGTAAGAAATCGGACAAAAACGTAAAAAACAGACGAAAACGTAAGAAATCGGACGAAAACGTAAGAAATCTGACAAAAACGTAAGTAATCAGACGAAAACGTAAAAAAAAGGGCGAAAACGTAAGAAATATGGCGAAAACGTAAAAAAACGGACGAAAACGTAAAAAACTAACGAAATCGTAAGAAATCGGACAAAAAAGTAAAAAAACAGACGAAAACGTAAGAAATCTGACGAAAACGTATGAAATTTGACGAAAACGTAATGTTAATTTAGATTTATATATGTTCGATAATGTTAATTTCGAGTATACTACAAATTAAATATATGCTTATGATTCGGTAATGTTAATTTCGAGTATATTGCAAATTAAATATATGCTTTTGATTGTAGTTAGTTTTATTAATTTCGTTTGTATTTTATTTTTTTATTGTTTTTATAATCGTATACAAATAGCTAATATGAAAAAAAATATTAAATATGAAAAAGAAAAATGAGTGAAAATAGATCCATCTAAACATCTTTTCACTTTTTAAAAAGAAAAATACAACTCTCATCTAAACAGGTTTTCAAAATTCTTAACTCTTCTTTAGAGAAGAAAAACCATCCCCTTCTCTAGGAATTTAGAAACAAAAAAACATGAAATTTTTTCTACAACTAAACAGCACCTAACAATCCCTTGCTTCTTACACCATTAGGTACCCTAATGCGTTGCCGTGAGGAAAAGTGCTGTCACATCAGCAATGTTAAAATAATGATATATTAAAAAAAATACAGTTTACGGACTAAAAAAAGTAAAAAAAAATAACTCAAAAACTAACATTGTAAAAAAAACAATCTTAAGGACTAATAATGTTAACATATATAGCAAATATGGTTTATAGTGAAAAAAAGTAAAAAAAGAAAAGAAAAAAGACATTTGGTCATCTTGTCACTTGTCTCCTTGGCTGCTACTATCATACACAAACACAAAAACAAAAACAAAAACAAAAACAAAAAAAACAACGCACTGAAAGCACAAGAATAAACAAACACAAAAACAAATACAAAAACAAAAAGAAGAAAAAAACAAGAGTACCTTCGGCTGGCAACGACGACACTACACCGGAGTCCGGACAGCACAAGTGATAGTGTCGTTGTGGCGCTATAGCGTCGCGTCGGTAAACGCCAGGCTCGGTGCATGATACCTTGCCCTCTTAGCCTTATCCCATTTGGCCTCAAACCTCTCATGTCATGCTCGATATTGAGTTTCAGATTCAGACTTATTAGGCATTTTTGTTTTTTTATTCCTTCTAAAAAATAACTTCTTTACGCTTTTGTCTACAAAGTGCAAGAGGAAATGAAAGGAGCACGTTTGTTTTTTTGTCGTATTTCTGCGCGAGGAGAGGAAGTGAAAAAAATGTGTTCGTTTATTTTAAGACATAAGAGGCAATAATGAACTTTTTTTTTCCTCTTCAATTTTAATTTTGTCCCTTCATGCATCTTAAAAAGCTTCAAATCCACCTCTTCTCTCGCAGACGTGATTTTGCAGATTACATATAAAACATCTAAAAATATATGAACAAACAAACGCAAAACAAAAATTTGTCATATAAATATGACCAAAGTCGGTATACATCTATAAAGTAGAAGTTTGTATACGGTTCGCTAAATCGCTGATGCTCAACCGTCAAAACTTTATTTCATATTTTAGTTGTTCAAAGTCAGAACACCCCCAACACCTTATAGCTTTTGAACAAGATGTATTTTGTTTACATGAATTCATTGCCACAACACTTTGCACGAGATTTTAACTACAATTCCTCCGCAAATACATGAAACGAAAACTATAAAAAGAAGTGGTTCCGAAATTTACTTTGCTGTGCAACGACCACCTAAAATGCAGTAACATGAGGAAAAAAAAACGAATAAAGAAAGGATCTGATACACATCCATTTGCCAAAAAGGTCAGGCTAAATCGTGATCTATAAAGCTGTATCCATCGGATAGCAGCCAAGGACTCGAAGAAATCTAGAAAATTCCTGCAATTATCATCAAACAAAAAACGTAAATCATTAAATTTATTCGATACAGTTGTTAAGTTTATGCTCCATATATAATATAAACTCAAAATGTTTTATTCAAATAAACAAAAGACTAAATTAATATCAAAATTTCGCTAGTTTATCAAATAGCAACCGACGCTTTTGTGAAGTCAAAATTTGATAAAATTAACACATTCTCTCCTTTAGATATGTAAATCACTACAAGTCACGATTATATCATGTCATGCCTACTAAAAAAAATGCAAGGTTTGACTTTTCACATAATTCAAAGATAGTATTGCAAGAAATAAGAACTGCGCATAAAATACTCCTTAACACAATGAAAGCTTTTATAATACCATACTAATAGATAAATAGGTAAATTTGTTAATAGAAAATCAGGACAAGTTTCGCGTCAACCTGCACAAATTTTGAACCATAATTAATTCTTTATCAACATGTTAATACCATACTAATAGATAAATAGGTAGATTTGTTAATAATCTTTCAGAAAAAATGTAGAACCTTCTATGACAACCTAAATTGGAAAGCATTGTATTCTTGGTGAAAATGCTATGTTTATGTAAATATTGCAGAAGATTTTGAGCAACCAAATATGACATTAGGTGAAAATACATTCTTAGCGTCACTGTTTTTTATTTGTTGACGTATCATGAGAAGAAATTCTATGGAGGTATAGATGATGAAATACCTGTAGATGTCCAAGAGCATATTGGGCGCGAGGCTCAGCCATCGAAGCTTCAAAGTCGATGTAAAATAGGTAGTCAAAGTATCTGTGACAGTCAAAGTAAGTGTTTATCTTCCACTGCTGAATGTGAAGGGTCGAATTTGCACATTCTTTAACACTTAACACTCCTAGTATATAAGCAGTATTGACATAACGAGTGGCCATAATATTTGTGCAGGTTGACCCGAAACTTGTCCTGGTTTTCTAAACCTTTTATAAGCAATGACTTCAGATCTTTCATAGTTAGGTGTCTTGTAAGAAATAATATGCGGCAGTTTTGATATTAATGATATCGGAGATTTTATGGCAGAATTAAAAGACATATGGGGTCTGTATTTTACCAGTCTTGATATATTAAATGATTTCGGAGATTTTAAGCAATTAAAACATATGGGTTGTTTTACAGGTTTGACTGCTATTTTATCCAATGGTTTTGTTTTACTGATTTGACCCATGTGTGAGGAAACAATAGCCCTAATATATCCTTTCATAAGTAAATGGTTAAAAAATTGCCACCTATAGATAGGAAGAATATTAGTCATAATGACACTCACTTGGCGCTTCCTTTATTGCTATCATCAACAATCCTAAGTGGACGCTTCCGTTGAGGCCGACTTTCAATCTGGAAAAGGGTATGGAGAAAAAAAATATTATTGAATCGTGTTTCGAATTAGGTAAGCGCTTAAATGAGTGAAATAGGGACATACCTTTGATAAGTTTATCTCTCTAAGAGCAAACACAGCTAATGCTTTAAACAGTACCCCAGGGCCTTCTTCTAATGTAAAGACAATGCTCGTCTTGCAAAATACAAAAAAAGTAATAAATAAGAATACTGCCATTTAATGCTAAACGAATTTGGTTTGGAACCCAAAGAAAGGAAGATTATTATTTTATTACCTTATGGGGCTTATCAGTTCCGGGGATTATAGGTTCTCTTGCTAGAATTAGAAAACGAGTAACATTATCTAAATCATTCTGGAAAAAAGCAATAAATAGAGATTATGATCAAGATAAAAAGGTGCTTGATAATTTATGGAAAAGCATATAACTGGAAGTAATACTACGATACAAAGATGGAAGACAACACCTGGCACAGCTATAAAGTTTATTTTAATTACATATATCTAACGGGTAACAAAAAACGTAGCTACAAAGGAAACCGGTCAAATGGGCATGATGGATCAAATCGTCACCTGAAGTGTTTTACTAGCTCTCATCTACTTCAAAAAGATTATTCTTGGAATAATTTAATTCTCGTAATGGCACTCGACAGTCAAAATGTTTACGGAAAATCAAATCTTTTGGAGAAAAATACTTAACGCATACAAAAATAACATTAGTAATAGGTTACGTTACATTTTATTTGGCTCTGTTAGTATTGTAGGATTGGATATTACAAGATAATCAGTGAAATAAAGATGATAAGCAGGTGTCACCTGGATGTTTTGTGCTAGAATGTCCAGTCCATATATTTCTGCAGCCCGAGAACTTGCAATTGCTCCAGTGTCTCGTATGCCTTCAGAAGCTACAATCTACAATAAAGTGTAAACTTTAAAGTAAAATTCTAAACAAAGGAATTAATAAAGATATCTAATATAACACGGAAAATCAGAGGTTTACCTGAGCTGCAAGAGCAGTATCTTCAGCACTAACTTTTATAACACCTAATTTGTTAAGAACATTCTCACATTGATCGAGTGCCTGTTTCAAAAAAGAGTAAATGCAGGTTATATGCTTGCTCAATTCAAATATAAACGCAACATTCCTCTTCTTGGAAAGTGTGCCCCATGTATACCAATTTGATCATTAATAATCTTACAAAATAATGTTCTCTTTTTAATATTCTTACTTTATTGTTACCGAGGCTATAGTTAACATTTGACTACAAGTCGAACATTTCATCTCATAAGGCCAAACATTGTATTTGTTTTAGACGCTAGCCATAAAGTATAGACTGAGAAATTAATAAATGCTAGACTAAATCTGCACACCTCTAACTACTAAGTTCTATTTGTGTTTCCCAATTTTATTTGTGTATCATAACTAAAATTTATTCTCACATCCTAAAAATGTGGCCTATATAAAAACCAACCATACAGAGCTAGGCTTATTTCGCTCATGATATAAATGTCAAGAAACTATATGATTTAAGAAATTAGTTGTGGAATTTTGTTTTCAGCTCGGTAGATATTTTTTCATTCAAAACAAATTTTAGCTTCTAAAGTTCCAGTATACTAAGTTTAAAAAAAAAACTATAATCTCAATTAGTCTTTTCACAATATATGGATCATTCCTATTGCAGACTAAACAAAATACAAACATGTAATATCTCCTTTCATGCAAATTGCAGTGTTTGCCTTGGTATGTAGTTTAATTTAGGTGTTGAATATCTTATGAATTTTCCAAAAAATTTCCGTTGAATAAAGACAAAATAAAGAATCTGGTACCAGCTGAATCAATATGTTAACTATTCTATAGTGATTATAATGGGTAGAAAACTAATTCAAGAAACAAAATGTTGGAATTTCCATGAGATAAAAGGAGTAGAATCGAGAAATGCTTTGACCTGAGGGTGGCTTAAAACACTCTTTAGTTCCTCCTTTCTTACTCCAGGAACACCCAAAAGGCAGTGATTAACAACCATCTGCACTTCACCAACAATGTGCAATCGATGACGAAGGAGTAGATCGTAATTTCTATGAATACTTCCGCCTACAGAGTTCTCTATTGGGAGTACTGCTTTATCCACCAGCCATAACTCAACAGCCTAATATATATAAAAATATGCATCAAGAAATTTGTTAGGCTCACATTTTTTAAGGTTAATTAGTTTGAATAATAGCTTGATAGTTCCATAAGGGTTAATTGCATGTAACAGCAACCAAATTTCACTATGTTTCCAATATTCGCAACAAACATTCTTTTCGCAATCTAGATCACTGAACTTTAAAAACTACAGCATTTAAGTCATTTGTGTGAGTTGGCATTTCATTCAACAAAAAAGACGTGATGTGGAAGTTTTGATGGATGTGTAAGTGTAATTTACATTAAAAGAAAAAATATCCTATAGGTCTCTTTATATCTTTACAATCTGAACAAATGGGCCAACACGTGGGCCCTGACTTGGAAGCAACGTAAGCTGATGACTTGGCAAATCACCAAGTTTACAGTTGCCACCCAAGATGATGGATTATAAATCTTTTAGTGATCTGTGTTACAAAAAATAAGTTGGTTGCCAAAATGGAAACATATTAAAAGTTAAGTTACTAAGCTATTTAAGGGTGTAATCAAGTCGAGTCGACAAAATGCTGAGCTTGTGCTCGAACTCAGTTATAAAACTCAAAGCTTGAAACTTGACTTAAAGCCTTTGTTTCAAACTTGAGTTCGACTCAGTTGTCCGTTTTTACATATTACTAATAATAGCAATCAAGGTCAGTAACTCAGTATTCATCCACTCCATATTTCCGAGCTTGGTCAGGTCGTCTGACTAGATTTATGTGAATATGTATAGATAAAAAAGGATACAAGTATAAAATGCCAAAAGCTCAATAAGACTCCCGAGCTTTATGGTTTGAGTATTTTAGATCGACCTGAAAGTCTACTTGAGTAGCTAGAGCTTGGGTTCAGCACAAATAAAATCGAGTAAAGATCGAGTACTTTTTTAAGTTGACTGGTAGCCTTTTTCATAACTAATAAGCTCTAGTCCACGAAGTATATATTATTAATGAATAAAGAGACTAATGAACAAAAGGTGATACCTTAAATACAGATTCAAATTGGTCACATGGGACTGTTTCACATTTTGGGTATGCTTTAAGAGCAGCAGCCTCACTATATGCACCTGGCAGACCCTATAGTAACCAAAAAAGCTTCAATATAAGAACGAAATCAGAAAAATGTATATGAAAAAATTGTGTATTACCTGGTAGGCAACTCGAACCTTTGAGCCATCATTGCCAGAAGATACAAGATCCGTCGCTGATAAGGGCTCTGCAGTTTACAAATGTATTGTTAAGTCATACAGTATTTTCTATGTTATCTGTGAGTAATTCTACTTTGATTTTTTAAGTCAAGCAACTACTTTCAATGTTGAAATTTAAAGAAATATATTCGACTCTTTAGTTGATACAAATAACAAAATCAAAAGATAATATATCTAACATGAATACAAAATCTTTTAGTGTTAGAATTAAACATAATAAATAATTGTATCTTTTCCTACAAGACAATTACCTGCGCATAGCGGCGAAGGTGTATAAATAGCGTTAATTTGTGTGTGCAATTTTTTATGCATATATGGGTGTGGAGCAAGTGAGACTAGAAAGTTAGTGGTTTAAATTGCAATTAAGTATTTAAATTTTTAATAGATTGTGTTGCCTTTTATAAGTAGCGGTATTTTAGTATAGATATACAAGTTTGGCATTCTATATCAAAGCCATGTGCATGATCATTGGTATGCAATGTAAACGAGTCCCTATTCGTCCCAAAATAATTGCAACATATGACTGATATATAGTTTGATACAAGATTGTACTATTAGTTGCATCTTTTATAATGACACATTGCTAAAAAATGGAGATGTTGCATCTTTTATTAGTTACATTTATTTTCAAGATTGTACTATTAGTTACATTTATTTTCAGACAGTAGATCATACATAAACATAACAAACCAATGGAGACAACAATGTATGATGAATCCTTACAATCCACTACATGTTGACTTAAGGTACAAACCGACAATCATTTTATCTTACCTTCTTAGGGGTCTTTGGATGCGCAGATAGAACATTTGGTAATAACCATCATGATCAACTCACAATAATTACTTTAGAGTATGTTTGCTATTAATGACCATTCATTGTTATCAGACTCAAAAATCATATTTGGAGAAGCACGTAAGAAGTTCCTCTAAGAAAACTGATTACGAAGATAAATGGAAGATTATTTAACTATCATGACTTACGGCACTTGATCATGATTATGACTACAATTTTCATTCCTCAACTGTAACAAATTGGCAGTATAACCCTATACACCGAAACAACAATATATGGGCATTAAGCAATATCTGGCAAAACCATGTTCAGTAGAGATGGTTTTATAACACTACAAATATGTATTGTGCTTCTATATCCATAGAAGTGTAGCATAAGAGGTCAACAAATTGAGCAATGCATCCTTTAATAGCATTATAGGTATATCTACTTTTGAATAAATCTATGCATTTGAAGAGTTTAACAAATGATTGTAATGGAGGATAGACTAACGTTAGCTTAGACGCTCAGACACATATAACCTGATATCGCAGGAAATGAAAAACAGAACATGATAGGTACATTGTTCAACACATCTCTAATATCTACGAGTGTACAGTGGCGGTTTGAGTATATACGACTAGAGTACGCACTACCAATACAGAAGTCCATCGTTTTTTACACTGCACATTTTCTATTTCATGTTATGCACGTCATATCCTGTTTATTGCTAGATTTGCCAGTTAGGATTCCTTTATGAGATTCTGAACTTTGATCGAAATACAAGACACACATGTTCTTACGGAATAATATTGACACCGGAAAAAGTACAATAAATAAAAACAACCACCATTCTCGACCATCAACTGCCATAACAGGATAACCGAGGTTTAATCCAAGACATCAAAGACCCGGTTTCACCTCTTTAGGCAACCTTTTATTGCATTCTAACCCATGCACGACCCAAAGTCCTTTTTTTATTTTATTAAAATCAATCTAAAAATGAATCAAGATTAAAGTTGCAATTTTGCTAGCCAATGGAATGTTTCACTTTTTTTAAACAAGAAATAATTAGTACCCTACCATACTCTCAATTAATAAAATTCTATGTAGCAAATAAGAAAAGGAAAAAGGTTTATTTTTTCCAGTGTTCTAAAAGGCGCGTTATGGCGGCGCTAAAGCGTGAGGCATGGCCTCCACGTTACGAAATGGGCCAAAGCGTGGACTCTAGGCGCGGCGTTAGATGAGGCGTGAAAAGGCGCGATAAGGCGAGGAAAGGCGTGAGGCGTGGCGAGTTTTTTAGACTTAACTATGAATTTTTTTTTTAAATGAAGAATATTACATATAAGGATAGTTTCATAACTTTATTTATTATGTAGAACACTTTATGTAAACTCAATATATATATATAATAATAATAAGATATAAGTATTTCATATTTTGTGCCGCCTTAAAAACGCAAAGGCTTCGCCTTAGCCGCTAAGGCGTGAGGCTTGGCCATGCCGCCACGCCACGCCTCACGCTATTTAGAACCTTGATTTTTTCCAAGATCAGTATAAAATTGGTAGTAAAAGAATATCTTTTTTTAGTTCATTCCAATAACAAAATAAGAAATACCATGCATTAAAACAGTGATTAACTTTTCAAGCAATAACACTTCACTTTTTAATGCTACCAATTTCAGAATCAAAACATCTTTAAAATTGATCAAAATCTTGCAAAATGAATGACTTTCAACAAAAAATTACCAAATATGTTGTGTCTCTTTGCATTTAAATCTCCAGTTATTGTCCAAGATGGTCATTCTAGCAAATTATAGTTCTTAACAATGCAATAAATAGTCAAATAGTACAATGGTTGAAATAGTCAATCCGTCATAAATAAATGAATGAAATTTCAGCTTTTTTTTTTTTTACAAAATTCAGCACTTTTTTTTTTGAAAAAATCATTATTTTTTGTGGAAAAAATTAATCAGATTCCATATGAATTAAAAAGATCATAAAATTAACATCAAAAGTCAAAAAAAGGTACCTTTTTATCTAATGTTTGAATAGATAGATGAACAACCAAATTCCCAACCAACAATCTTTACATTATTTCTAAACAAGCCCAATCTACCTAACCAAAAGTAAGACAAAAAAACACAACTCTAAACACAAACATTAAAATGCAACTTAATCAACAACCTTTACATAAATCAATCTAATTTACCACCATACCACAACTCCAAACATAAAACTAACACAATTTATAAAAAATGCCACAAATATACCAACAATCTTTACATAAATTACACAAATTTTAACAAATGCAACTTAAAAAAAAAAAGACTTACTTGGTAAAGAATTTAAATCTTTATGAAACCCTTTAACAGATTCAGTAATCTTATTATTCTCTTCATTTCTATCATCAACAGATGGCTGCTGCTTTTGCTTATCATCTTCAACAGCTCTTTCAGCTTCCACTAACCTCATTCCCAAACACTCCCATTTCCTCACTTTCACAAAACTACCATTACAAGATTCAATCTTTTTCTTGTTTTGAACAAAACCCAATTGATTAAAAGAAACCCAATTTATTGGTATCTTCAAAGCCATTTAATTTTATACCAATTTATTATTGCAATGCTGTCAATTTCAAGAATCATTTTTTTTGTCACAATGTCGGAATTTTCTTTGACGACATTATCATTTGAGGTAAATGTTTTGTGGGTTTATGATGGTTTTTGTTTTGTTGAGTTACAACTGGATTTAACCAGAAATTTACAGAATGTATATAATAATACTAATATATACAGAGAGAAAGAAATGTGGCAGATAAAAGGTGGACCTCCCTAGAGAGGAAGGGAGTAGGTGTGTTGTTTGTGAAAGAGAGAGAGAGGCTTGTATGCACGTATATTCTTGTTTAAATATCATGTGCTCATGTATATGTATACGTGTTTAATGGGTGTCATCGACTTAGGTGTTTATATTCGGTTTCTATGTTTTCGAAATGAAATACTACATCCGTCATAAAATAAGTGTCCAATTTGATTTTTCGGAGTCCAACTGGTTCAATTTTGACCATACGTATCTTTGTGTGTGTTATATCATACCTGATGCAAAATATATGAATAGATTGGGTTTCAAGTGTATTTTTTATTGATATAATTTTCATCAAGTATTATATAACATAAAAAAAATATTTAAAGTCAATTTTGAACCAGTTTAACTCTGAAAAGTCAAACTGAACACTTATTTTGAGACGGGAGGAGTAAGAAAAGAGGAAAGTTAAAAATGAGCAGAAAAAAAGGAAAATAATGAAATTTAATTTTTTTATACCATGTTCGAGAGTTAAAAGAGAGAAAAAAATGATAAGTGATGATTTTATTATTATACCTTTAATTATATATAAAAGTTATGTTTTTATAAGGTTATTTAAGTAATTATATTTAATAAAAGCTTTCTAATATAATTTCTCTCCAAATCATCTCACTTTTGGGAAAAAAGTATTGGAGAGAAATTTAGCCAAATTTACTCTCCTCTTCTTTTCTCTTCTCTCCGAAAAAAAACTTTGGAACATGAATTTATTTTGTTTTCTTCCTGCTTCTTTCAAAAATAAAACCCAGGAACACAGCGGTGTCATCGACTTACGGAGTGTTTGGATTGTTTATAGAAAATAGATTATATGTTTTGAAAACGGATAATCAGTTGTTAAAAACATGATTCTCAAATTTAGTGTTTGGATTTGATTATTTTGTTTGATATCGCAATAATCCGATAATTAGTGTTTTGGGTGTTTGCCAAATTAGATTATTTCTTAAATTAATAGGTAAAATGATAAAAATGAACGTTGGTGTAAAAATATCAAATACAATCAAAATAACAAATATAAATGCTTACGAGATGATGAGGTATATCTTCACCAGCTAATCAGAAGAAGATAATGACAATCAACTGCTCTTAATCTCAAAGATAGACCGAGCAAATCACGCCAGGTTATAGCAGACATCCGGAGCAGAACTCTGGAGCAGAACTCCGGAGCAGACTTCAGGTCCATCCATCTGAAGGAGGTAGTCACGATTAACTTACTCCTTTAAAGAGACTTGTGATATAAGCACCCGATGTTGGAATGGTACTCCAGAGATAGTTGGACGATCGAAGGATGGTTCAGGTCCGGAGTCAGTAGCATCGGTGTTGGTCAGACTAGTACAATAACACGTGATGACAAAAGGACAGACCAGGACCACAATAACACGTGGTGACAAAAGGGCAGACCAGGACCACAATTCTCTTGTCTTCAAGTGAAGCCCAACTAGTATAAATAGAAGTGGTATGCCCCAAATGATCCAGCAGGTTACACACACACCGAACCATACTTATTCTCTTTCTCTCTCTAGTTTCCCTCACTAGAATACATACCAACATATACCGATGCTTACTCTCACGCCGGAGGTTGGTCTTGGGTTAACACCCCGGGGCGAGCTAACGGTGTTATGTCTTACTTTCAGCTACGGGACGAAGGAGCTGCAACAACCTCCAAAGTAGTCGAAGCTGAACCACATTCTTGCTGTTAGCTGAGGAGCCGAAGGAACCACCTCGAAGGAACCGAAGTTGAACCAAACAATTCTTACGTTCGAGGCCCGTTTGCCAAGCCCAAGCGGCCCACGTAAATATGATTCAACATTGGCGCCATCCGTGGGACCCGGTGTCCCAATCTACACGAACTAGAAAAAGGCAAAACCATAGTTGATACACAACCAGAAAGGGAATGGTCCAAGGGATGGAGGAAGAAAGAATAGGAATGTGTTCACAAGAAGGACCCACCAAACCCGCTCCGTTTGCCCAAACAAATATTATCGAACCTTCATCAAGGAGAACATCGAAGCGTCGAGAACGCTGACTGGGGAGCATGACCAACATGACAAGATTGGGGAGAATCCAAAGAAGCTTATTTGTAATCAATCAAAAAGAGAAGAGTTAGAGGACCCTGACCCTTAATATGCGAAATAACCTTGTGAAAAGAGCTTGGTCAGCAGTATAAGGGAAAAGGAACTCCTTGGAAACTTTTACATGGAGATTCCAGAACAGAAATTCAGAAGCTCATATGTAAAACCCAAAATTTGAATTTCATTTCATATTGGTAATTTTGAATATAACATAAAGTTTATTTATAAGTATTTGAAAATAAAACCTTAGGTTATAATTTTGGGAAATTATAAAGGTATAACATAAGGTATTTTGTTTTTTTTAAATATAAAACTTATATATGTACATATATATGGCCGACCCGTATTTAAAAAAAAATATTTTGTAATTTTAATTATTTTGTATATTTACTTCCTTTTTATAAAAAAAACTATTTTAAGGGATAAGTATTAAAAGATTTTAGCAAGTATTTTGTGTAATCTTTAAAATGGAAAAAAATTATGTTGTTTCCCCCTCTTTGAGTTAAATGGCCGGCCATATGGTGGTGTTGATACAC
>BQNB010019645.1:26634-66552 GCA_026074375.1 Tanacetum coccineum | reverse complement strand
TCCTTTGCTTCTAGAACACCTAACACCTCTGACAATCAATTTAGCCACGCTGGCAATCCCCAGTTCTCACATTGGTTGAAGATGCGTGGCACATGATCCAAGGGCTACAATTGATGGATTAAGAGGCGGTTTAACAATTAAAGGCTAGGATTTGAGGCTTCAAGGACGCTCCTCCTTCTGGATCCTTCTGCTTAGCACTATAAATATAGGAGGTCTCACACAAAGAAGGGATATCTAGCTTATTGTTTTATTTAGTATCTTATTGTAGTTTTTAGCTTATTATCATTACTGTATTTTCTTTTCAAAGCCTTGTAACTCTTTCATTATTAATAAAATTGCAGTTTCATTTTTAAATCTTGTATCTTGAATTCTATTTTACTTATTATGCAAATTTAGCTTAAAAATGCATTTAGAAGTTACTTAATAATCAAATAAGCTCTATAAGCTCTTTGGTACTTCATAAGCTAGCTTCCATTTAGTTAAGCCTTCAAAATCTTAACTGAATTAGTTTTTACCTCAAATCTCCCTCAAAATTACCTCAACTTAACTTTTGGAAGATAAGTTAAACAAAGATGGGCTTATGGACCTTACCAGCTTGTTTCTAACAAGCTGAAGCTTATATATAAGCCTCTAAAAGAGCTTATAATCTGTATTTGAGCAAAAGAACAAGTACTCTTTCATATTCACATTTATAGCTAAACTATTTTAGCGTATTTTCAATTGCTTATTATTGCCTTACTAGTGCTTGATTCCTTGCTTATTTTATATTAATTATTGCTTATAGTGTCAGCTTATACTTTATAAATCATTAGTATCTATTTTATATAAAACAATTTTAGAATAGCCCAAAAATATGCATATTTGTTCTCGTCTAAGCTTATTGATTAGTGCTTAATGTTTTGGTTGAATATTGCTTCATAAGTTCTTCATATCCTTAAGCTTAATCAGATATTAAGTTTATGCTTTTATAAATCTGTTTTTAAGCTAAAAATGGTTTTCTTAAAACTTAAGGGGTGTTTGGCACTAGCAGTACTAACTTGAGTTAGTATTGTTGGTTTGCTCTTTACCTTTTAATCGATTTTGTTAAGCCTAAATTAAGCTTAAAAATTAGTTTATTAGAGCTCTTAAAGTTTAAAACTCAAGTTTAAGGTTAAATCTATAAATGATTTGAATCTGTGGTGCTTTTGCTTTATAATTCAGCTTATTTGATTTGATCTTCATAAGTGGCTTGTAGGTGTTAATTTCATGCTTCTTTATGTTCATTATGCAGTAGAATAAAATTAGTTTTAGAATTGCATTTGTCATTTGAGTTTTAGTCAAAATCTGTCTAAGTGTCTAAGTATCCATTTCAAAGTTTAAAATCCAGTTTTCATAGCAAATTTTAGGTTAGATTAAGTATGTTTAAGGATTTAAAAATGATAGAATAAGCTCATTAGGTGTCAAGCTTAATCTGTTTTTACTTTTTGAGTTTTAAAAACAACTTATTCTAGCTTAAATTTAGGGCTGCAAATAGCCATTTAGCTTAAAAAGTAAAAATCAAAAGTCATGTTTGCAGTCTGTTTTAAGTTGAATTTTTAGCTTATTATATGTTTAATTTGGTTTAATTCCAGTTTGTATTGGCTTATTGAGTCAAGTTCTTAATTTGTTCTTAGCTTTTAGTCTTTTTCTTTGCTTATCGAGTCTTATTTTTAAGCTGCAAAAGTGTCAAAAAGCCAAAAAATAATAGTTAAGTCTGTCATTTTCAATTGTTTTTTTTAGCTTATTTTCTAAATCAGTTTTCTTAATTTTAGTTTTCATGTGTTTTTTGGATATCAATTTAAATCTGATTTGAGTTTTCAACTTATTTCAAGTGCTTAATTGTTCTTAAAGTTAGCTTAAACTTTGGTCTTAGTCTTTTAAATCTGTTTTTAAGGTCTGCTGTCTCGATAGCTTTTTAATGATTTTCAGCTTAATTCATTTGCTTATTTGTAGTCTTAGTGCTTATTAGGTTTAGATTTAAGTCTGTTTTTTGCTTATTTTCTTTTTTTAGCTTATTAAGTCCAAAAAGCCAAAACAGTTTTAGCTTAAAAACTACTAAACTTGATAAGCTAAACTATCAACTTATAAGTAGTTTTTCTAGCTTATTTTTCAGATTTATCAAAAATCTCTTCATTAAAGTTTTTCATTTTTGCTTATTTAATAGATTTTTCAAAAGAAAAATAAAAAAAATGTTTTATAAAAAAGAAAGGTCACAGGGGCCGAACATGTGACCTCTCATTCACAACACACACACTACCACTGTGCCTTGGGACTTTTTCATAAACACTTTGCACCCTTTAAATCTTATAGTCATTTTCAGTTTTAGCTTATACGACTTATTTCGTTTATTTACAGCTTATTATGTTTACCTTATTTCCTCATTTTATTTTTCTTACATTAGTAATACTTTAAAGCATTTTCAGTAATTTTTCTAGATTTTTATAAATTAGTTTAATTTTTAATTAATTTTCTAGATTAAAATCGTTTTTAATTCATAAAAAATAAAATAAAAGTCAAAAAAAAAAAAATTTGCTAAAATTATTTTTAATCATTTAGGACTTTTAGATTTTAAATTTTCATTTTTAAGGATTAAATTTGATTTATTTGCTTAATTAGTCGCGTTTTAGAATTCTCGTTAACGTTTTCGTGCTTAATCTTTAATTGCTTTAATTGTTTGCTTGCCTTTAATTGCTTTTGCGTTTCATTAGTAGAAATAGAATCCAAAATCAAAACTTTGAAATTATTCAAATCACGTGATCACGAACTTAAATGAGATTCTCAATTCACGCTTCGTCGGGATACGACTCGGGAAGATTTGGTCATCACTTTTCTTAAAGTGATTTTCATTTCTTAACGGAATACTATTCTTACTAATTGGTATTTGGTATTCTAATTATATATATATATAATACTATTAAACCCGTATCATAATTTGAATTTTTAATGTTTCGTTTAATTTTTACGTTTAACCGAGAAGTTGTCCCGCGTTTATCTGAGAAGTCGTATCGGAAGCGTTCTGGGTCTCAATTCATCGTAGTCTTTCGCCAGTAGACGCGTTTTTATGTTTTTTGATATTTTAAATTTCGGTAATTTACGTGAAGTCGTTATTCATTTTCGTTAGTTGCGTGTTGCGGATACGTTTAGTAACTTATGCATGTGCATGGAACCTTTGAAATTAAATAAAATAAGAGCACTATGTTCCTAGAAAGTTGGAGACCAAATTGGTCCCCCCCCCCTCTCTCTTGCTCTTCCTTAACCGAATGCACCACATACACACACTTAGGATGCCAAATTTTGAAATCAAATCAAAAGACAAGCTTCCTACAATTTGGCACAAGGACTAGTACTCACAAGGAAATGATTGGAAGATCATTTTGGTCCCCCTTGGTCTTGTCCCCTTGTCATCGACCACACACACACTTTAATTTCAAAATTTTGCTTCCCTAAGCATCCAATGTCCTATATATCATTCCACCAACACACATTCATTCATTCATTTTATTCCCCTTGTGCAAGAAACACATATTTCTCTCCCTTTGGATTTCTCATATCAGACAGACGCAGACAAAACACACATACAATCATCAGATTTTATCATTTTGATCAAACCTTTGAAGAACTTAATTTTAATTGATCGAATAGATGTTCGGGTAGTTTAATACCTATGTTTGGGTGTTTTAGTCTTATCATCGTTTCAAAACCTTTCATTTCTTGTAAGTCTCTCAATCTTTATAAAACTTATACTTTTGAGGTCATCTTGATGTATAAACATTAGTTGTACAACTCGTTTTGTAAAAATGAAGATTTTAAAACTACGTAAACCCTAAAAGGTTATTTACAGTACATGAAAATAATAAAAGGACTACCACAAAAATATAGTTTTGTGATCGTGGTTATTTTTTTATGTAATAAAAATGGTACTTTATAGCTTATCATATTCGGCTTATTTAAATTAGCTTGTGAGAAAGCTTATTTGATCTTATTCGGCTTATTGGGGCTTACAAATGGTACGGCCCATTAAGGAAAACCCAAGGGAATGTTTGTTCGAGCTTATTTTATACAACTTATATTTATTGTGCTTAATTCTAGCTTATTTTTAAAAGGACAAAGCATTAAGTTTATTTGGCTTAACAAATAAGCCCAAATAAGACTTAATGGGCTTTTAAGCCACGTCCCACACAAAAAACCAAGAACCACGAGCTTCATCCATAAGCTTATGGTTCGGCTTATATTGTTTTGGCTTATCAAGAGCTTATGATAGCTTATTGATGGACCAAGAACTTATTTAAATACCTTTTTCCATACCGGACTAGTTATAAAGGATTGTGATTGATCAAACTTGTGAGATGTAAATTGAAAGTGAGTTTTGATTAAAGTTTACGACTTTAGAAAACGTGTAAATACGAACGGGCCATGCCGAAATTTTGTAAAAATTATATACTTAGGATAAATTGTGAAAATATATTTTTATAAGACTTTTTCGAAAAACATATTATTTATAAATGATAAACAATAAATACTTAACTATATAAATAAATTAAAATAATTGTTTACGTTTTTTTACCTACGTATTTAATTTAAGAACAGACAGTTAAGCGTGCTCGTGTGGGGGAAGCACTAGCATGGGTGACCTGCCAGGAAATGGATAAATTAAAGATATAAAAACATCATTATCAAAAGGTTTTAGATCAATATTTGGGATTTTTGGGTAAAGAGCCGAACAATACAATAAATCTCTCTCTCTCTCTCTCTCTATATATATATATATATATATATATATATATATATATATATAGGTTAAAATAAAAAGACAAATATTCGTGAGAAGGATAAAAATAAAACTTTTTTAAAAAAAGTTCTCGAAAAATTCCATTAAATCAGGTATGTTGGTGCATAAAACTTTTGTAAATGAAGTTTTTCTAATTTTGAGTTTTTATATGTTTTTTTAATAGGCAAAAAAAGAAATTTTGATGCACAAAAAAATTTTAATGCACAAATTTTTCGACTTGTTATAGTTTGATGCGCAATAAAATTTTGATGCAAAAAGTCAAAAGAAGTTGGGTACAAAAACGAATTTTTGATGCACAAAAAACCGATTTAATGCACAAACGTTTTTATTAATAAAAATTTTTGGGCAAAACTATCCACTTTTAGAAAAACTTCATTTACAACTTTTTCATGCACCAACATACACGATCTTGTGGAATTTTTTCAGAATTTTTTGAGAAATTTTTAAAAAAAATAAATCTTTTTATCCTTCTCACGAATATTTGTCTTTTTATTTGATCTTTATCCTATACACACACACACCCACACACACACACACACACACACACACACACACACATATATATATATATATATATATATATATATATATATATATATTACATAAATACAAATATTTAGCTTCATAAATTTAATATTACTATATACCAACAACCACATTACGATCACTAACGTTTTATTAAGAAAGTATTTTAAGTAAACTTTGATGCATCATCCGCATTTTTCTATCCTTCCGATTCTAAGCCGAAACCTAAATTCTCTTAGGTCGCATCCGTGTACCGTCGTTCGTTTCCGTGTGATCATATTCCTAGACGTTTACTCTTTCATTTCACCGACTCGAGGTGAGTTCATAACCCCGCACTTTTACTCGTTTTGAATAAATGTTTTATAACTTGGGGTGAGAAACATTGCTTGTTTTTAAATTGGACACAAGTACTATACATGAGAATTTCCCGTTTAAGTGCCTGCCTAAGTAGCGTTTTTAGACCACTATGGCCAAATTATCATGAACCGTTATAATTACCTTTTACCGACTGGCCTGTTAAGTAAGCGCGAATGGACATAACAGATCTAGTGGGAGACTAATTATCCCTTCCGGGTAAGAACACCTTCTAGTCGGGGTTGCCATGGACTAACGAATATATTGTCATGTCGAAACTGGTTAGGTGGTCTTTGGTCGGACACCTGTAAGGGCAAGCAATTATTTGGCATGTTATATGCTACTTTCCACTATTAGCTTCGGTGTCATGAGCTTAGCGCAACGTAAATACTTTTTATGTGAAGTTGTATCTGTTATAACTGTCGCATACATTTTGATAAACCTGTGGTCCATACTGATTACATTTAAATTAAACCTATGAATTCACCAACTTTATGTTGACGTTTTAAGCATGTTTTTCAGGTACTTAGCTTTGGACTTCTCTGATGTGCTATGTGGAGTCTACGTGCAATATGATATCATCTTTCAAGACTTTATTATCATTCATACTCGTTGTCTTTTGAAAACTTAATTATGCTTCCGAAACGTTTTAAATTTCATTTCAAATCTTGTATTGATGTAAAACTTATTATTATTTTATCTTATACAACGGTATTTATTTTCAAACGTACCCTTAGAGGTCGTTCTTTATGCTTTGTACTTGAGATATTCAGTGAAGTCACGCCTCCGGACACGTATTCCATCCAGGCCCCGTCTGGGGGTGTGACAGATTGGTATCAAGAGCCAAGGTTATAGAGTACCAGGTAGAATATCTAGGTCTGGTCTATAACCAGTATGTGATCCTTACGTACTTTTGCTATGGCGTATACATGAGTACCATTTTGTCTTAAGCATGTTATGATATGGGTTTATCTCTGCCCTGCGTTTATCGTTCCCTGCGTTTATGTTACTTTGCGTTTATTTTTTCCCTTGAGCTCTATTTTGCTATGAGCTTACGTTTGTCTTGCGTTTATTTTTTTTTCTGCGTTTACATTTGCCTTACGTATATTTCCCCATTTACATAAGTTGTCTAGATATATTTAACTTTTCCAAGACATTGTGAGTGCACAATGGTATCTAAACCTTTCTAAGACATTGTGAGTGACACAATAGTCTCGTTTACTTCTAAAACATCATGAATAATACGATGATCTTTATAACTTTTCTTGACCTTACATTGTATCGTTTTACGTAACTTTGAAACTCGTTACAGTCTGCCAACCCTACTGATTATCTTACTATCCGAACCCGAATCCGAGTTTGAACGCTCGCCCCATACTGTTGAAACACCTACGTCATCTCGTCACGTCTAAACTTTTCTTACTTCTCGTAACTTCTAGAAACATGCCGATTAACTCGCACACAACTTTAACCCATCTCCTCATAACATTCCATTTCTTTTTAGAAACACGACTTTTGCAATTTGACTTATTTTATTTCGTTTAATCCGCTCGATATCAAAGAAAATACCGACAACGAGACAAGGAATGAGTTCCACGAGGATCGAGTGTATTATAACCCAACGAATTGCTAATGCTATTAAAGCTATTGTTGTTTATGAGGCAAACCCGTGTGGATCATGACGTACGTTAGAAAGTCAAGGTGGCAAGGAATGCCAACAACAAGATAAACGACAAAAGGTCGCGAGAGCTTACACTGCTAGACCAAATAACAAAATTGGATAAGTAGGAAAGTTACCCTACAACAACAAACGTAAGTTGTGCCACACTAGGCCATGCACTGAGGAGTGCAATAAATACAAGAGAGTTGGTCATATGAGTAGAGATTGTAGGAAACATGTTTCGATAACAACTTAGAGGCCGCAGTGACAAATTTGAAACCTGAAATACCTATTATGAGTGTGGAAAATCAGGACATTACATGAGTGATTGTCTAAATCTGAACCGTGCGAACCGTATTTGGGAGGTAGAAGCTCGCGAGAACTCCAACGTCATCAAAGATAATTTTAATACTTAAGGAGAGATTTTCTTACCTTTTCTAGCGAAACCTAAATAGACTTGGACAGTGACCCCTAAGAGTTTTACACTAGTACTTCCCTATAAATTTCGTGTATTGAGTGGATGTTTCTAAACCCTTTGTTCATTTTGTGTCATGGCAATTTCGTTAGTTACACTTCAATTCTCTAATAATTTATGTAAGGTACTCCTCAAATCTATTACCGTCTTACAACCTATTTCACTATTATTTTATAAACCGTTCTACTAGTACAAACTATTTGGATGCTGTCGTATGAACCACACTAGCATCGCCTTATAAACAAAGATATTGTCGTTTATAAACTACTTTCCATCAGTCTACGAACCATTTTGCTAAACGGCATATTAATCACTTTACCGTCTTATAAACCATTTCAATATTGATTAACGAGCTATCCTGATATCATCCTATAAACTATTTCATTGTCATGCTATAAACCATTTTGTCATTACCTTATAAATTGTCCTACTATCATCTCATAAACTATTTTTGCAATCATTTTTACAAACTAAATCGTTTTTCCTCTTTTAACCTATTTCGTCACCGTTTATAAACCCTTTTGCCATAATTTTATAAACCGTTTCGCTAACACCTTATGAAATATTTTGATATCATCCCACAAACCGTTTTGTCAACATCTTATAATTATCCTACTATTACCTCATAACTTATTTATCTATCATTTAATGAACTAATTCGTTTTCATCTTATAACTTATTTTACGGTTATTTATAAACTCTTTTGCTACCCTATTATAAAGTACCTTGCAGTCATCTTACAAACCATTCCGTTGCCACCTCATGAACTATTTCGTTGTCATCTATAAACTATTTCGTTGTCATTTATAAACTATTTCGCTGTCAAAATACAAATTATTTAGTCGTCATCTTATAAACTACTTCGTGTATTTTGTAAACTATTTCGTTGCCACTTTGCAAACTAATTGGTTGTCAGCTCGTAAACTAATTGTTACCATATTATAAACCCCTTACTGTTACATTAAAAACCATCACGTGATTTCCCCGTAAACTATTTTGATATCATCTCTTGAACTATTTTGATATCATCTCTTGAACTATTTTACGCTATCCTACAAAATAATAATAATAATAATAATAATAATAATAATAATAATAATATCTTGTGTCAATATATAAATTATCTTGTATCCGTCGTTACAAACTGTTTTGCTACCTTATAAACCATATTGTTCATATTATATAATTTTTTTTAACATATCGCTAGTTTGACGAAATGAGCGTTTCATCAATAGTTCCTAAATTATACATAGCCTGATCACCTATGTATAATTCAGGAAGGACCATGTTGTGCTAGGAGTAGTCGCCATAAAACTTTGACGATTCATCCTTACTATCCATTTTTATTTTCCTCTATTTTCTCTATATTTTCAACGAGATTTATTGTATTCATGTTTTACTGATATTTTGCGTGCGTATCCATAAGTTGTGTTGGTCATGTGTACTCGTGTTTGTAAGCGCCGAAACTGAGTAGCTTTTCTTCAACCTTAGCATATAGAAACACCATACCTTTAGCCGAGAGACCGAATCCTACTCCTTGTAGTCACGATAATTATAGATTGTAAGAACTTAGAACGTAACGAACTTATCTTCCTAATTGGATTATAACCAAGAGAACTAGGAGATTTCCTTCAATTGACTCATGTTTTAGTCATTTAGAATCATGAAAATTATGAGATTCTTGTACCTACAAAACTTCTTATGAGCCTAAAGTTAAAGCAAGGGACGCAATTATTGCAAGAACATATAACCTAGCTGATAGAAGCCTCACATCCTCTAAGATTAACCCTTTAAGTAACATCGTCCCATCTACCGTAGACACTAAGTACCCTGTTGTGTTAGCCGACGTAAAGATCATAGAAGTTGGTACCAACATTTGAGATTGTATACTGAATATTCCCAACCATCCATTCAATATAGACTTAATACCCGTAGACATTGGTAGTTTTGACGTTATCATCGGTATAGGTTGGTTGGCAAAGTACCACGCCATAAACAATTGTGATGAAAGATCGTTGGTATCCCCTTAGGTGATGAAACCTTAACGATTCGAAGCAATAGGAGTGATGGATATGCATCGATAGTTGCTAGTAAGTAGAGTTGTTTGATAGGGTTGGTACGTTGGAGCGGGATAACTTGAGACTCGGAGGCATGTTATGTGTTGAGAGAAAGAGAGTTGACTGTCTCCGGCGTAGTATGTCGTATACTTAAAAGGATTTATAAGACCGAGTTCCTCACCCTCGGAAACTCTGATATTGTTCGTCAAAAAGAAGGATGGATCCTTCGGGATGTACACCGACAGCCGAGAATTGAACAAGCTAACAGTGAAGAACCGTTACCGTTACCTAGTATAGATGATCTTTTCGATCAACTATGAGGATCTAGCATTTACTCGAAAATCGACCTAAGGACTAGATACCGCCAACTAGAGTTTGAGAAAATGATATTCTAAGACCGTAATAGGACCCGTTATGAACAATTCAAGTTTCAGGTCATGCCATTTGGTTTGATCAACACACCAGAGGCATTCATGGATCTCATGAATCGGGTATACAAACCGTACTTGAATAAGTTCATAATCATTTTCATCAGTGATATTTTAATCTACTCCAAGAGCAGAAAAGAACGTGAAGAACACCTTAAGTTAATATTGAGGTTACTTAAGGAGGAATTGTACGCCAAGTTTTCAATGTACGATTTTTGGCTTTCAAATGTACAATTTCTCGGTCACGCGATTGATAGTGAAGGCATTCATGTTGACCCTGCTAAGTTTGAGTCAATCAAGGATTGGGCAACGCCTACGACTCAACGAAGATACAAATATACTTAGGTCTTGCATGTTACTGCCGACGATTTATCGAAGGTTTTTCTAGGACAGAGAAACCTCTAACCAAACTGACTCAGAAAAATGTGAAATACGAATGGGAAGAAAAAGAAGAGAAAGCCTTTCAACTGTTAACATAGAAACCTTGTAGTGCACCGATTTTATCATTACCCAACAAAACGGAAAACTTCATGGTTTATTATAACGCCTCGCAAATGAATTAGGCACTATAATAAGGCAGAAGAAGAAGGTGATAGCTCACGCCTCTAGACAACTGAAAGTTCATGAGAGGAACTACACGACACACGACCTAGAATTAGAAGAAATAAATGTTTAGTTTCAAAATTCGAAAACACGACCTGTATGGCATGAAGCGTACCATGTTACAAACCATAAGAGCTTAGCACATTCTAGATCAAAGAGAATTGAATGTGAGACCACATAGTTTGCTCAGTGATTTCGATTGTAAGATTTGATATCACCCTAAACAAACATTGCAGTAGATGCTTTAAGCAGAAAGGAACAAGCTAAGCCTCTCAGGGTGAGAGCCTTAGTGATGACCATTAATTCAAACCTACCGCCACAGATTCATGAGGCACGAGTAGAAGCTCTCAAGAAAGAGAACGTTAAAGATGAAAACCTTCATGGTATGGTTAAAGAGTTTGAGAATCGTCTTGATGGAACTCTCTGCATTAGGAGGAGGAGTTGGTTACCACGCGTTAGAGACTTAGGAGAATTGATCAAGCATGAGTCATACAAACCTAACTATTTTATCCACCCTAGAATCAGATAAGATATATCATAATCTTAAGCAGTCTCACCAATGGCCCGATATGGAAGCAGTCATTGCCACCTATGTTAGCAAGTGCTTGACGTGTTCAAAGATGAGGAACGATTATCAGAAGACATCCGGTTTACTGGTACAACCAGAAATACCCCATTTGAAATAGGAAAATGTAGCCATGGATTTTATCACAAGACTACCAAAGAAAACAAGAAGTACGACACTATTTGGGTAATTGTGATCATCAAAAAGAATTATGCCGACATGAGACGCAAACCCTTAAAATTTTAAATTAGAGATAAGGCCATGTTGAAGGTATCGCCTTGGAAAATAAGTGATACGTTTTAGCTAACGGGGAAAGCCGGACCCTGGATATATTGGACCTTTTAAGGTTCCAGCTAAAGTAGGAACCATCGCTTATTGACCTGAACCCCTGAAACAACTAAGCAGAGTCCATAGTATTTTTCACGTGTCAAGCCTGAAGAAATGCTTATCTGAGCGAAACACTTGCTATTCCTTTGGATGAAACCCAAATCGATGACCAACTTCATTTCATCAAGGAACCGATTAAGATCATGTACAAAGAGGTCAAGCAATTGAGGCAAAGTCGTATTCCTATCGTCAAGGTTCGTTAGGACTCGAGAAGGGGTCCCAAGTTCACCTGGGATCGTGAAGATCAATTCCTAAAGAAATACCCTCCCATGTTTTTAAAATCTGTAACGGCACTCAATGTCACGTCTTAAGCTTTGAGGACAAAGCTCTTTTAACGGGGAAAGGATGTCACAACCCGTAAATTTTCGATCAATATTTTAGCCATTTCCGTTTGGTAATTTGAATTTTTAATGTTTCGTTTAATTTTTACGTTTAACCAAGAAGTTGTCTCGCGTTTATCTCAGAAGTCGTACCGGAAGCGTTCTGGGTCTTAATTCATCGTAGTCTTTCGTCAGTAGACGCGTTTTTACGTTTTTTGATATTTAAAATTTTGGTAATTTACGTGAAGTAATTATTCATTTTTGTTAGTTGCGTGTTCCGGATACGTTTAGTAACTTGTGCATGTGCATAGAACCTTCGAAATTAAATCAAATAAGAGAACTATGTTCCTAGAAAGTTGGAGACCAAATTGGTCCCCCCCTCCTCTCTTGCTCTTCCTCAACCGAATGCACCACATACACACACTTAGGATGCCAACTTTTGAAATCAAACCAAGAGACAAGCTTCCTACAATTTGGCACAAGGACTAGTACTCACAAGGAAATGATTGGAAGATCATTTTGGTCCCCTTTGGTCTTGTCCCCTTGTCATCGACCACACACACCACACACACTTTAATTTCAAAATTTTGCTTCCATCCTAAGCATCCAATGTCCTATATATCATTCCACCAACACACATTCATTCATTCATTTTATTCCCCTTGTGCAAGAAACACATATTTCTCTCCCTTTGGATTTCTCATATCCGACGCCTACAAACACACATACATTCATCATATTTTCTCATTTTGATCAAAAACCTTTGAAGACCTTGAAGTTTTTTGATCGAATAGATATCCGGGTAGTTTAAAACACAACGTTTGGGTTGTTTTAGTCTTAATCATCCTTCTAAACCTTCATATCTTGTAAGTCTCTCAATCTTTATAAAACTTGTACTTTTGATTCATCTTGATGCATAAACATTAGTTGTACAACTCGTTTTGTAAAAATGAAGATTTTAAAACTACGTAAACCCTAAAATGTTATTTATAGTACACGAAAATAATAAAAGGAAGACAACAAAAATATAGTTTTGTGATCGTGGTTATTTTTTTATATAATAAAAATGGTACTTTATAGCTTATCATGATCGGCTTATTCAAATAAGCTTGTGGGAAAGCTTATTTGATCTTATTCGGCTTATTAGCTTACAAATGGTACGTCCCATTAAGGAAAACCCAAGGGAATGTTTGTTCGAGCTTATTTTATACAACTTATATTTATTGTGCTTAATTCTAGCTTATTTTTGGAAGGACAATGCATTAAGCTTATTTGGCTTAACAAATAAACCCAAATAAGACTTAATGGGCTTTTAAGCCACGTCCCACACAAAAAGCCCAAGAACCGAGCTTCATCCATAAGCTTATGGTTTGGCTTATATTGTTTTGGCTTATCAAGAGCTTATGATAGCTTATTGATGGACCAAAAACTTATTTAATACCCTTTTTCCATACCAGACTAGTTATAAAGGATTTCGATTGATCGAACTTGTGAGATGTAAATTGAAAGTGAGTTTTGATTAAAGTCTACGACTTTGGAAAACGTGTAAACACGAACGGGTCATGCCGAAATTTTATAAAAATTATATACTTAGGATAAATTGTGAAAATATATTTTTATAAGACTTTTCCGAAAAACATATTATTTATAAATGATAAACAATAAATACTTAACTATATAAATAAATTAAAATACTTGTTTACGTTACCTACGTATTTAATTTAAGAACCGACAGTTAAGCGTGCTCGTGTGGGGGAAGCACTAGCATGGGTGACCTTCCGGGAAATGGATAAATTAAAGATATAAAAACATCATTATCAAAAGGTTTTAGATTAATATTTGGGATTTTTGGGTAAAGAGCCGAACAATACAATAAATATATATGTGTATATATATTATACGTAAATACAAATATTTAGCTTCATAAATTTAATATTACTATATACCAACAACCACATTACGATCACTAACGTTTTATTAAGAAAGTATTTTTAAGTAAACTTTGATGCATCATCCGCATTTTTCTATCCTTCCGATTCTAAGCCGAAACCTATATTCTCTTAGGTCGCATCTGTGTACCGTCGTTCGTTTCCGTGTGATCATATTCCTAGACGTTTACTCTTTCATTTCACCGACTCGAGGTGAGTTCATAGCCCCACACTTTTACTCGTTTTGAATAAATGTTTTATAACTTTGGGGTGAGAAACATTGCTTGTTTTTAAAATTGGACACGAGTACTTTCGTGAGAATTTACCCTGTTTACGTGTTGCCTAAGTAGCGCTAGACCTCTTATTGCCCAAAACTATCATGAACCGTTAGTTACCTCTAACCGATCTCGGATTGGTTAAGTAAGCGCGAGTGAATAAATAGATCTATTGGGACTAATTATCCCTATCCGGGTAAGTCGCACTTACTACCCACGGGTCGCCCGATTAAACAGATATATGTCATGTCGATTTTCGGATAGGAAGTCTTAGGTCGGATTTCCTCTAGGGCAATGCATCTTATAGCTGTATGAAAGCTATGTCTCAGAATTAGCATCGGTGTCATGAGCTTAGTGCAACGTAAATAAATATCTTTTATGTGAAGTTGTATCTGTTATAACTGTCGCATGCCTGTAAAATCTTGTGGTCCACTGTTACACTAAATTAAACCTATAAATTCACTCAACTTTATGTTGACCGTTTTAAGCATGTTTTTCTCAGGTGCTTAGCTTGGAAGTCGTTGCTTGATTTAGGTGAAGTTCTTGCTTGGACCAGTCACCAGTTTTAAATTATGTTCAAATACCGTTGACGATTTCAAACTTTATTAAAGCTTCCGCATCTTTCTATTTGAACCTTTTGAGATGATGTAAAACTTATTATTATTTTATCTTATGCAATGGTATTTATTTTCAAACGTACCCTTAGAGGTCGTTCTTTATGCTTTGTACTTGAGATATTCAGTGAAGTCACGCCTCCGGACATGTATTCCGTCCAGGGCCCGTCTGGGGGTGTGACACAAAAAGCAATAACATTTGACCCATTCGACGAGTTGTCACGTTTTCGGTTCCCACGTTCTTATTTAATAAACAATCCGGGAGTTGGATGTAACGTATGGCGCTAGTATAAATGCAATGGTAAACTATAATTATTCGTAAACTTGCCTATTCGATTAGAAATGTCTGAATACAAAGATTCTGAATACAAAGATTCGCCGCATCTCTCATATTCACAACGTAAAGGCAACATCTTGACACTATTTTATACTAGTGATTCAAACAACGACATATAAGGCTAAATGTTATCTATAAGTAGGTTCTAAATCCTAAACTCTAAATCAACATGAAAGATACACATATCGAAACATATGTTTTTGTTTTTTCCGCATACATCACGTACCCTCAAGGCCTTTTCAGATTCATCTACGTACGTATTAGGAGGGGGTTCGCAAGAAGAATTTTGCTTAGGTGGATTAGAAGGGGTTTTCATGTAGGATTAAAAGGTTAAATTCGTGTTTAAAATGTTCAAATCGTATGCTTAAGTTGATTAAAGGGTTTTTTTGTTTATATAGATAGAGGGGATTTTTTTAAAAACCACGTCATCTTATGCAATTTATGTTTATCATATGTATATACATGTACAAATAAATAATACATCCATCAATAGTTCAAACATAGCCCGTCAAGGCTAGACTTAGGGGGTGTTTGGCTGTGCGTTTTTAATCAGATTATTTGATTATTGCGTTTTTAAAACGCATTTAATCTAAAATGGGTGTTTGGGTAGAAAGAACAAAAAATCATTTTTTGCGTTTTGAAAGGCTTAAAACGCAGTTTTGTAAAAGCAGTATTTTGGATTTGGGGGCAAATTGCCAAAACATCCACATTTATCATACAAAATCATTTATTTCTTGTTACCGTGTGAAAAAAGTTGCATAATCCTCAATTCAAAATCTTGCTCCATTGCAAACAGTTGTCAGAAGAGAAGTGAGAGACCATCATGAAAGTGACAGAGAAAATGAAGAAAATGAAAGAAGAGAGTGAAGAGAAAAATATTGGTTAGAGCGCTACAAACTAAAGTGTATACCCTAACGAGTATTCCACCCCGTGCTTCGCTACACGGTGCTGGATTTTGTGTTGTTTTAGAATCAAAAGCGACGAGGCGTGCTCTACTATAAATTTGACATCACTTTAGACCATATCAGTGTAAGTCCAAACATACATATGAAACTACACTATTGATTCTCACATTGGGCTAACATGTAAACATATTAGTTTGTCCGGCGCAAGCGGATGCTAAATCTGACTCACCAACTTAAGGTGTTTGGTTGCTGGAGTGCCTGCACCACAAACACGGTTTGAAAGGCAACAGACAAAGAGGCGGTATCGGTGGTAACAGTCATAAACGTATTTTTGTTTCGATATGCATAATTGGTGTATAAACAGAAATTGGAAGAAGAGATGGCGACACTATTTAGTGGCACGACTTCTTCTTTTCATTTCGGTCAAACACAAATACAACGTATCGAAACACAAATCTGTTTATGACTATTACTGTCGTTGTCGCGTCATTATTGAATAACCATGATTAAAAGTTCCACCCAAATTGCGTTTGATTCCCTCAAATGGTGTACAGGCACTTGGTGAGCACTGACGGACCAATAAAGTAGAAATAGAAGCATAATTAAAATCGCAAAGTTTCACGCAAAGCCATCAGAGTGAACAAGATGGGATATAGAAGCTTATGGAAAACACAAAAGTCTAAATTAAATATCATATAAGTTAGGTATACATTCAAGAGTAGCAAACATGCTAAGCTTTGAAGAGGCGTACCTTACCATCGTTCATGTGTATAAATGTGTGTGGAATCTGGTTTGCCGCCTTTGCCTCGTGCACACAACCAAGCGCGTTTGTCAAATTATTAGTTACCCGCGGTTGACATTACATTTTAAAATTAAAACACATAACATTATTAGAATAAATATAAAAAAGAAAACGATGGATTATCAATATGTGAAGATTATACTTAACTTTGGAGTTGTTGACTTCCACGTGACTTCATTACCCAACTTTATTTTTAATAACTACAGGTAGAGACCATAACCCGACTCAAGGCATATACCGAGATGTCCAATTCCTTTCATAAACTGCTGTCGGGTGTTTCTGTAGAATCGGCTACACATATTTACCTAGAATTGCCGAGAAAAACATTGAGGTCACATGAGCAATCAGTTCTGCAGAAACAACTTACAAATATTTTTCATAAATATTATTCCATTGAAGCCCAAATATCTTATTCTTAACGACCCATTGAAAAATAAGGGGAAGTATACTAAATTTTAATCATACTTATAATGTTAATAAGTTGTTTCAAACAATTTGTTATAATTGTATGTTAAACAAGTAGGTATACCCGCGCTTCGCTGCATGACGATTAGCAGAGGAGCGCGGGGTTTGAGGAAACTTAAAGTTAACAAAATAAAATATAGACATTGACTTTGCTGTTGTTATTTATCAAAAAAAATTTGTACCCAATGCATTACATATATTAACAGTATTATGACATATAAAAAGTTGATAGTGAGAGTATAACCTTTGAGTCTGGAACATGTAAATTTTACATAAATATCTAGATGTTACTGCATATTGTGGAAAAGAGCAAAGAAACATGGTCTAAAGGGTACATTCATAGACTTTGAAGCAAACAACCTGCTAGCTTTCCGTGACCAATTGTGCATTCTGCGCAAAGTTTGAAGCAACCCCGTCTTTCAGCGAGATGATACTCACAACCTATAACCTAAAAATATCCATGCAATTTGTAATTGGTTCACTTAAAAAAATGCAAATGAAACTGCCATACTAAAGGTTTCGGATCCACGACATATACCTACATGTTGCTGAAAGCTGCATATGAGCTTGTTTCAAAATAACATCTAAGCTATGTGTTTTTATACAGCTTACATACGAACTTCTTCAGACAAAGAAACCTGTGTAAGAAGCCTCCAATCTTTTTTCTCGAATGCCCCTTCATAATCGTCTTTCCTTTTTAACACAATATGTCCACTGATTTCTCAAACAACAGGGTTCACTCCGCTATCTAGAAGCTCAGACCTGGAAAAGGACATGGAACATAATCCTGTACAGTGTAATGACATTGGTACAAAATACTCCAGTTTATAACTTCTATGTATATATCGAGCTTGCGGACCAGCAGGCTGCTGATCCCCTCCTCCTAAACCCATTCCCTCATCGCTCTAATGTTTACCGCCTAAGTCAGACGACATACACAAAAAGCGATTCAGTTTTACATAACATGAAAGTTATTATTACAAAGACATTAGTAAGCAATATTCCAAATGTTCATGAAAAAACATTACCCCATAAACCAACTCTGCAACAGGTACTTGGGATTTTTTAACTTTCTTTTTTTGTAACTTCCATATGCACAACAAATATTTTTATTGTATTACAGCCAGAATCGAACTCCGAATGTTCATGAAAAATCAATATACTTAAGTATGACGTGCAATGCAGTAGAATCATACCCAAATCATATATCAAGGTGTAACTAACGCATCAACATATAACCATACCAGATCAAAACTAAATCTTGTTTCAGCCCGTATATCCGAGCGAAATTTTCACCCGTCGCTTTGCACTTAAATGTGTATCAACCTTGGAAAAATACATAAACATTGATCAGAACCTTTCCTAAATTTTTTAACGGGACTTGTATTTTGTAACTAATTTAAGAAGTCTTACAGGGAATGCTACTTGGCATAACGTTAATAGCCTAAAGACATTATGTGCATTTTATGCCCAGACCTTCTACATGCATAAAGACTAACCTGCATACACAATTAGCTTATTTACAAAACCAAACCACAATTATATATTAAACAAATTTGAGGAATCTTACTTTGCTATTTCAGGATCCACGTTTCTTAGCCACTCCTTATCAATATTGCCAGATTCTTCATCATATTCGATCTCGTTTTGTTCCTTTAAAAGAGACCTTAAATCTATAAACCGGGCGAAAAATATTAATGGCATTTATAACTTTCGCTTAATCGGCAGTATCTAGCTATGATGTTGCTTCACTGCTTGCTTCAAATCATAGCCATGTGGACGACACATCTACAACCACCCTTAAATCTTTATTGCTATGTAGTTTATGATACATAAATCAACTAAAACCAACCCAAACTAATATGTGTAATGTACAAATATGCATGCTCGTTGGTTTCGATGCAACTTTTGCATATGCTTTTATGAGTTAACAAAAATTACAATCAAACTTTGTTTCAACTCATTTGTAACTTTGTAATATATGTTGTGGCTTTTCAAAAAAAACTAAGCATAATACATGTAACTAATGGGTGTTTGGGTAAGTTTCGAAATTAGGCTTGTTGCTTATTTCCTTTTGTCAAAGTAGTAAAGCACATTTGGGTTTTTGGGTAGCCAAAATTCTTATGCTTATGGGCTTATTTAACTTACTTTTGTGAAGCTCTTATGGTATTACTTCTTAAGAAAGCTTTTGGCTTATATAGAGATGTGTCTCATTATAAAACCTTACAATAATCCAAATGGGATACGTGTTAAAACACTCACAACACATACTCGATCCAGCAACTCACACAACACCTAATCCACCCAACCCTCTCTAAGTTTCCATAATCCACAAAACCCCACAATAACCCATTTGCTTACAATGAAAGCCTGCATTCATACAACATCAAACAACAATGAATTAATAAAAAACAGAGGCATAAATTTTACCAAAAACTAACAGATTTTACAAAACTCCTATATTTTACAAAACCCTCAAATTTTAAAAAAAAGAAGCTAATTTCGAAATTCTACAAAATTAACTGTACAAAACTCAAAACCATAACAAAAAATCAACAAATATAACCTTTTGTTTCTAACGGAAAAAACGTTGGTGAGAGGATCAATATTCTTGATGAGAGCGGTGGGTTATGGTGGCAGGATTATTATGTGTGTGTGTGTGTGTTTAATGTTCTGTATGTGTTGGATTGAAAAAAAGGAGAACACGTGTCAATGATAGCAAGACTAAATATAAATGTGTAGAGGGGAGGAAAGAACAAGTAATTAAATAAAACCGGATCTCATTAAATGAAACCAACGGGTCGGGGGCCAGGCGGATCACATTAACTTTCTTACCCGGGCTCCCCCGGTTATTGTATGTTTTGATAATAATTTGATCATATATAAATAGGTGTCTATTTTGGTCATTTTGCACATTAACTCAAGAAATAATATGATTTGTCAAATACTAAAAAACTGATTATTTGATTATTGCGACATCAAATAGCATAATCAAATCAAACACTTTGTTTCAGCGTCACAATTTGTAACCGCTGATTATCTGATTATCCGTTTTCAATACGAACAATCTATTTTCAATAAACAATCCCAAACACCCTCTAAGCAATTTCTTATTTTTAATAATCTTGTATCCAAACACTCTACCAATTGAACAACAAGGGTAATCCCGTAATTTGACTACCAATAGAAGAAGCTAGGTTCCGCTACCTTTTATTTAGGTTTTACACACACACACGCTCATCGTTTTTGTGGTGAACCAAAAAACACACATCATCATCAGGTATCTCTTTATACCATTGAATAATTTTGATCATAACTCGATATTTAGATTCTAAATAAGTAATTGATTAATCGAGTTTGTTCTCTTTTATTTTCCGCTTGTTTGATTTTTAGGATTTAGGGTTTATGCTTTTTTTTAGTTGCTTTTTGTTTAATTCGATAGTGGAGATAATGTGATTAGAACATTGTTAGAATTGGATCTATGAATCAGGTGTTTATTTAGTATTACTTATATGATACGAATGTAAATTTAGTTTGTACAAAACAGGCAAATCCAAACGGTGTTTTAAAAGTTTTGATTCTGTAAAGCTTATTAGTACTTATTATTAAGCAGAAGCGTAAATTCCAAACTCTCTCTCTTCATATTACAGTACTTATTTGATATTAAGTTGAAATAACTTTTTTACTCCTGTATTTAACTTAAAACTTTTTATATACATGTTTAGTTGAAAATTTCTATCAAATGTTTATTTTTGCGAGCATTATTTACAAAATAAGCAAATTCAATTACTATTTGCATAACTACTTGTATTTAAGCAGATTATAAGTATTTTTTAATAAGCAGAAAACATAAGTAACCCCATACACTTGATCTTTTACGACAATGGGAGTTGTTGCTCTGTCAAAAAGGATTAGTATACTTTTAATACATTATGTTGCATTATGGATTACCTTGATTGCTGCGCGAAACCTGCATGTTCTTTTTTAATTCATTAACCTTAGTTCTGGATATCACTTGCTAGATGTGTTAAGGAAGAGGAGGTTTAATAGAAAACATGTAAAGTAGATGGCAATTTTTTTTGGATTGAAAGGAATTACGATGATACGTTTGAGATTGAACTGTTACGTGAAGATGAATGAGATCTTTCCTGAGTCAATCTGTTGTTGTTCGAGTCAATTTTGCACTTTACCCTAAGATAGAGCCTACATTTTATATTTGGTGATCGACTCTTTTTAACTACATGCTTTTGTATAGATATTTCTGATAATAAAGTTAAACATTACAATGTTGGATTTGAATTATAGATAAATTTACAAAATCTCATTTGAAATTTTTTAAGATGTAGCGATTGCTGTCTTGGTAGGGAAATCTGGTTATTCACCGTAGCATACGATGCTTACTTCGTATTCGTGTAGTTTGTTGTGCAAGCTTTATTCACATAGTATGACACTAGTTTTTCTATATTATGATTTTCTTGTTTGTTAAATAAAAACATTTTCTCTCTGAATATCTGATTCTCAGACTGATTGCTAAGGAATGCTGGTTTGACTCTTTCACAAATACAAGATGAACAAGAAGAACCCACTTGTATACTTGGATGTGTCTATCGATGGAGATCCTGTTGAAAGAATGGTTTTTGAGGTCTTCTTTCTGATCTGTGACTTGAAAGTTTATTTTTATTTCGTTTGTTGGCAGGATGCACGTTTGTTGGCAGGATGCACTTTTAACTTCTAATGTGTCTTTAACGACAACTGCTCTACATGCCTTTTATTTACATTGAGTGAAACATCGCTGTAGATGTTCACATAACTGCTTATGTCGCAGAAGAACTCATTTCTTTATGTGGTTTTGCAGCTCTTCGCAGATACTGTTCCCAAGATGGCTGAGAATTTTCGGGCTCTTTGTACTGGTAATATATACATCGTCATTGCGACTTCGTGTTTTGAAACTTCTTTTCTGTTTCAACTGTTTTACAAGTTACTAGGATTTTCGTAGTACACCATTTACTTAACTGATCTATATACACCGTAAAGGTTGTCGCTTAGGTTTACAAGGGCACGATGCCTATCTTATTGCTATATTTAGTAGGCTTTGGTGTTGGAATGATTTTTTGGTGGATGTGCAAATTGTGGGTACAAATTGAGAAAACATAATTGACCTTCCATGCAGTACTATTTAATAGTTGAATTAGCTCTTGCATACTTTGGAGTGGGGCTTGTTACTGTTTAAATAATGAACTTCTAATATTGCGTGTTTGATTAAATTTCAGGGGAAAAAGGGAATAGTCAGAAAAATGGAAGACCCCTACACTACAAGGGATCGTTCTTTCATCGCATAATTAAAGGATCCTTGGCTCAGGTATGTTCTCTGTCAGTTCCTTTCATAAACCTTATTGTTTTTTTTGAACTTGGTTCTTTCTAGTTCTGCAAGCCTTCGTGGCTGTATGTCTTTTAGTCAGCTATCCTTGTTTACGCTGTAGGAAACAGGGTTGATGGTTCCTACTGCTTTTCTTGTGATGTAGTTTTAAGGTTGTACTTATTTGGATTTGGCTGTATATAGTTCCACATAATTCTGATTTCTGAAGCTTATTATACAAAGCTATCTATCTGCAATGAGTTTTGAGTGTAACTACTACTAAACTAATGGTTTGTGTTTGTTTTGCAGGGTGGAGATTTTTTAAAACGTGATGGTATGTACATTCTATCGCTAAATTTCAATAATTCATTCATCTTATAGCCTTCTACATGTCTATCTTTGTTACTGCCATGTGCCTTTTGAATCTATAATCCATATCTTATAGCCTTCACTTCCATTATTATTGAACTATAAAAGAGTCATCACATAAGACTGAACGGTCTTTATCAACTTTTGCAGGAAGTCATGGAGAGAGCATATATGGAGGAAAGTTTCCAGGTGAGAATTTACCCTGTTCACAGCTTATGGTATCTCTTTGGATCTTGATGGTCTTGTGTCCTAGTTTAGGTAGTTGATGAATTTTGGTTATAATTGTTCCAGAAGTGTGTCAAAAATATTAGAATAAGCTCTAAGTAACTCCTAAAGCTGTATATTTATTTATATTTACACTATGCAACTTGCATTTTAAAAGAAAATGGGTTTCCTTTTTGCATTGCCTGTGAAGGTGGGGGCTGACATTGGTCTTATTCTCGCTGCATGGGAGCTCGACCCACAATGAAATTGGACAGTTGTAATTGTCTTGAAATGGTGGGTGTATAAATATTTTGTGTGCCTTTGTTTCTAGATTTGTTTAAAATCTATGGCATGTGGTTAGAGTACAAACTATATGGTTTTTATCGATCATGCAGATGGTTGTTTCTGTAATATGCTTTGAATTTATGGTGTATATGTTGTTGCCACATCCCGAGTATCTTGCCTTTGCACTGTTACCGTTACTCCTCGATTTGATCACCACAGTTTCTTATTATAAATGTGCTAAAAGGAACCACTATCACCTTTATTTTGTGACGGTCAACAATGGGCATAAGGACTAAATTTGAGAACCCATGCAAGCTTTATTGGTTTGCGGCTGAAGAGTAGTTAGAAGCCACCTGGCTTTTCTTATTTGCATAAGAACACTTTTATAACACTTTGATTTGATGTTTAAATTTAATCCAGATCTTGTATGACCAGGTTTTAAATGTATGCACACTTCATTTTATAATGGGATTTGCCCAGCTGAACTGTCATGATTTTTCAAATCTACCAATCTAACTCGTCATAATATCTTCCTCTAGTTTAGGTTTGACCATCTGATTTTTTTTGTTAATTGCTAATAACGACCGGTTATGACATTTCAGATGAATCCTCCAAGATGAAACATGATGCCCCGGGTCTTTTAACAATGGCAATTGCGGATCGTGATTCGCGTGGTTCCCTATTTAGCGTGACTCTCGGTGCTAATCGTCATCTTGACAGGTCTGTTAGTTTTAAAGTTACAAAACTTTGTTCATTTATAAAATTTCAAGGTTTTATGTCGACTATTTGCTCTTTTAGAAAGAATTTAACTTAGAAATGGCTTGAACAGGAAGTATGTTATATTTGGAAAGCTTGTGCAAGGAGGTGATGTATTGAAAAAGATTGAAAATGCGGGTGATGAAGATGGAAGACCGACAGTGACAGTAAAGATCATTTATTGCGGTGAAATAAGCGAGGGCGAGAATCAGAGTTCTGGTATGGTGGATGAAGTTTCTCGTATGTAGTTGTAATTTACATTGTTGCCACTTATTAGTAATCTGTGACTTGATTGCTTATTTGTCAAGGAAGTTTAACTTTTTTTCTAATGCTCGTGTAGATAAGAAGCCACCGAGCAAAAAATCGGGCAAAGATGTTTCGTCAGAGGTCCACAGCCATGAAGTAAAGAAGAAAGGAAAGCGTAAGAAGTCTTCGAAAGAGCGTAGGAAGAAGAGAAAAAGATATTCCTCTTCTGATTCAGATAGCTCTTCAGACATGGAATCAGAATCTTCTGATTCTGATAGTGATTCTGACTCTGATATATCATTGTCATCATCATCATCATCTGATTTCAGCTCTTCGAGTGATGATAGGCGTAAGAGAAAGAAGAGATCATCTAGAAAAGATCGACATAGACGTAGTAAAAGGAGAGATAAGAGACGTGAGAAGAAGCGCAGGAAGCGTGATAGGAAGTCTAAACGCCGATCAAAAAGGTAGAAATAGTGAACTGCGTAGAACCTTAAGTTTTTAACATATAAAATTGTTAAATATGTCAATGATCCTAGCTGATGGTTCCCATCTACAATTAGCGATTGTAGATGGATGGCAGCTATGTTGGTATTGAATTGAAGCGTACATATATGCATTGTGCTCCTAAGAAGTTTGTTATTTGCTCACCTCGTTTGATTAGCCTCAAAGTTTAATAAAATGTCTGGTAACCATTATTCACATACCCGTAAATGGTTTTTGATGTTAAAAATTGGGCAGAGGTGACTTAGAGTTTTGCTCCAGGAAAACATCACTAAGAGTTTTGGACTATGCAAAAAGGATATTGTTGCATTTCTGTAACCTGTAACGATGGAGTTCGCTTAACTTAATAGTACAGTACGCTAAAACTGATAAAGCTCCTGCTATCTTGTTTTTTTACCACACCTGTCTGTTTGTGGCAATGTCATGATTGCCTTCAACTCTTTTTGATTTATACTTATGTATCATGCTTTTTATTTGCTTGTTGCGGAAGTTTTTCTGTATGCTGATCATTAATTGTCTGTCTTGTTACAATGTCAGGACTTCTGATAGCGAAAGCGGGGGTGAGGATGAAAATGGCTCTGGGGATAATGGTGATGTCAAAAAGCCAAATCGGAAGCATAATAATTTGGCTAAGATCACTGGTATGACGACTAATGTTTTACTTGGCTCCTTTGGGATTTATATTCATAGAATAGCCTAGCTGGTGTTTGCGTGTCTATTAATTTGATTTTCTTATTGCTTCTAACTATATCCAGATGGAAATGAATTTCCTGCTGAAGTTGAAGATGGTTCTGCTCGTCATAAAGCAGGTGAGACATATGATGCACATGAAAGGGAGGAAGGCGAGTATCCCAAGGAAAATGGTGATCGTCCAAGCAATGGTGTTGATGTGGTAAAGAATTCTGAGAGACCTGATGTAGTAAATGACCATCTACGCAATTCCAGGTTTAATATAATGTTTTAAATTTCTTTCTTTCTTTCTGTGTCACTCATTTACAATTTTGCATATCTTATGTTCCTAAATTATGCTTCAGCAGAAGTATAAGCGGGAGTCCTCAAAAGGCATTAAGCAAGAGCATGAGTATCAGTCCTAGGAGGAGCCCTAGTCCGAGTCCCAGGCACAATTTGAGCAGGAGCCCGAGTGTGAGTGGGTCTCCTAGACGTGTCGTCCCGCCCAAAAACAGGAGTCTGAGTCGAAGCCTAAGTCCGGGTAGAAGTGGAAAGAGCCCACTTAGAAGCATTAGCAGAAGTCCTGTGAGGGGCAAAAGCACCAGAAGCATAAGTCCAATCCCTGTCAGATCCCGTATCTCTAAAAGTGTTAGCCGTAGTCCATCCCCATCACCGAGGAGGCCCTCACGGAAGTCGGTTAGCAGAAGCCCGGTAAGATCTGCAAGAAGTTATAGCAGAAGCCCTGTGAGATCTACTAAAAGAAGTCTGAGCAGAAGCTCGGGTCGTGCTCTTCCAAGGAGAATCCCTAGCCGTAGTCCTGTTAGAGCACCTGCTAGGAGAAACTCTAGGGGCAGTAGGCGCAGTTATTCTAGGAGCCCTATAGGTGGGCGCAGGGGCAGGTCACCTTTAGGTGATCGTGTAAGGAGCTTATCCAGAAGTGCTTCACCTGATGGGTCCCCCAAGCGTATCAGAAGAGGGAGGGGTTTCAGTAACCGATATTCTTATGCACGTAGATATCATTCTCCCGATCGTTCTCCAGTTAGATCCTATCGGTATGGCAGGAGTGACCGTGACAGGTAACAAGCAGCATATGTTTACATTAGTGTTTGGATAGTAATATTCTGAATTCTTGAATTTAAATTCAGTTACATGGGCTCCAACAATACTGGTTTTAGTAATGTTAAAATTTAAAATACCTATCTGCACATTTTCGTAAATCTTATTTGAGAGATTATGCCCTTCTATATAGCAAATTTTCTCTAAAATGATGGTCTTTTTGGTCACTCACTCGCGTTTTTCTATTAATTTTGTAAATAAATCACATTTGACAAGCACTCTAGAATCTGATTATTACAAGTTCAAACAGCCAAAGACATCGATACACTATTTGTAAGGCCTATTCTACTGCGGGTGTTTTTTGGTTCTGTTTAGTGAATATTGTAAAATCACTATCAGAACGTGATCTCAGCACCCCTTTATAAGTTTGTTACAACGCAGCTGAAATTGATTACTTGACCAAAAGAAAATCTAAAGCAGAACCTTTTTCCCCGATTATCAAAATCATTATAGTTAAATCTTTTTTTGAATGAAAATCATCCAAACGCCCCATTGAATGTAAAAAAATGATTAAGAAATCAGAAGTACCCATCCAGTTCTTTTATGTGTATAGCTTATGTGAATTTTGTGTGCAGGTATTCAAGCTATAGGCGTCGCAGTCCTCTGAGAGACAGAAGCCCACCAAGGTATGTTGGAATAGCTGAACCTTGTATCTCAAAATAAAGAATCCGTCACAAGTTCGAAGAATATATATGGATTTATTACTTATTAACTAATGATGCTGTTGTGTAATGTGTATATTTACAGGTACCGAGCTAGAAGAAGCAGAACTCGAAGTCCAAGTGTTTCACGAAGCCCTGTACGCCATCGTCGTCGTTACAGTCGTAGTCGGTCACCTGTTGAGACATCTCGATATAGGCCTTCGCCACCTGTTGAGAGGAGAAGGGCCCCACGTAGCAGAACCCCTCCATCCCGTAGCAGAACCCCACCATCGCGAAGCAGAAGCCCATATGTGCCATCTCCAAGGAGGACCAGCAAGTCAAAGTCAAAATCAATGTCTAGATCAAGGTCAAGGTCTAGATCATCATCTGGAAGCCCACCTGCTGTCAAGAAAGGACTCGTCTCATATGGGGATGGTTCTCCCGACTCTAGTCAGAAGTAAAGTTAGTTAAGTTGAGATTTGAGGAATTGGCTTTTTAATGAGACTGTTATTTAGGGTGTGCTTTTTAATAATCGACTATTTTATGCACTTCTATATTTTGTATTTGTTGTTTATGGAGAGCTGGCAGACTAGTAAAAGATGATTGGACGTGTCTTATAAGAGGTTTAGACGTTGGGGATTTATGTTTTTAAAGCTTCTATTGCTATTTATATCGTCTTGATTTGTGTTTGACCAGTGGTAGGGTGGCTAGAGAATGATTATTGTTAGGATTTGAGATCCTCTTAGAGCTGCAATGGCGAAGGGTTGCCAAGCTGAAGTGGCCACTCCAGTGGATGCCTGCATAGTGCCTTCGCCAAGCGTTTCGCCATTTAACTTGCGTACACCAGTTTAAAAGAAATCGCAAGTATTTGACTCTTGCAAAAGCAACGGCTGGTTTCCTTTTTTTTCTTTTTCTTAAGTTAATACACTAATATTTAGACAACCATTTCTACTCTATATAGACCATTTGTACATAACCATTTTTATACATAAATTAAAAAAATTTCACTTTTGCACTTTCACAAAATGTCTCGGCGTTAAAAAGATAATGCTTTTCAATAACTTTCTCACCGAGATGTCGCAAGCTCTAAACTGACCATCTTTGTCAAATTTTACTACACTTTCATTTGCAAACTCAAGATCTTTCTCACAACCACCTCAATTTCCTCCGTTTGGTAGCCATACTATGTCAACAAACACACCCTAACAAAACAATATTTTTAACATCTTCAGCAACAACAATTACTTTAACAACAATTTTCACATCTTTAACAAACTCCTACCACAAATTCAACCACAACCACCACCACCGCCCCAACCACAAACCGAACAAGCACCACAAGAAACCCGAGAACTAAATGCACGGCAAAAAAGCAAAAGACCCATAAAAAGATCAACCACCACCGTCAGAAATGACCAAGATGAGCAATGTTTTTTGGGGCAACGTCCTTAACGAGTTCAACTCATCCTCTCACCACAAACGTACCAAGAATATGATTACAGGGAAGTGAGCATTGAACGGTAATTCTAAGAAGTTCAACGACATCTTCATACGTTTAAGATCTATGAGTAAAAGTAGTAAAAACGAGGTTGATCTTTTGAACCGGTGCAAGAGTACGTTTAAGGACGATAATAAAGGAAGAGGGTTTACTCAAGTGTTTTTTGGGGGCAAGGTTCTTAACGAGTTCAACTCATCTTCTCATCACAAGCGTACCAAGGATATGATTATGGGAAAGTGTGCAACGTTGAACGGTAATTCTAAGAAGTTCAACGTCATCTTCAAACGTTTAAGACGTATGAGTACAAGTAGTGAAACCAGGTTGATCTTTTGAACCAGTGCAAGAGTACGTTTAAGGACGAGAATAAAGGAAGAGTTTTTACTCAAGACGGTGCATGAGAAATCTTGACACTTCAAGTGGGATCCGGCCGAATCCATTCATGTCACCGGACATACCGAGCTATTTCTTTAAATTATTTTTTCTTTTTTCATAAACTTGTTGACAATAGTATACCACGCTTTTATTGTAAACATATTTTATCTACTAAACATATTTAACAATCATGATATCTATGATGAGTTTATTTTATATATTTGTATAATATACGAATGAGAGAAGATGATTTTTTTTGTGAGGTCAAGTATTGTCTTGATATATTGTTCTGGGTTATCTACTTCATATAAAACCTTGAGACATCGTACATTTATTTTTTTTGGTACAAAGAGTGAATATTATATAACCAACATATACTTACAAGAGATACATTAAGGGATTGGACATGCCCAAACCTTACAAGCAAACTAAACTAAAAACCATACAACTGTCCGATATCGGATACACTAAGACATAACCACTTTGACAAACAGAAAGTAAACCCAGACCAACATATTCACTCTTTTTACCTACCATAATTCCATGACTACATTTCCACACTAATAGCTCAGCCCTAAGCAATCAACCACAATACAAAGGGAAAACTATCAGTGGGCATCATCATCAGAATTATAGCCCCATTCCTCATCCAAAAGGGGCTCTACCCTATCTGACTACATTTCCTGCACAAAGACTCAACCTGAGAAACTCTAGTAGCTACATCCTCACTAGAACAACTCAGGAAAAGGCACTGACAGGCCTCATCAGAAGAGGAACACTCACCCTTAAGGAGATAACCAACCTATCCTCCTATGTTAATGAAATTTGGTGGACAAAGAATTAACACTCTATTCCACCCAAATAACACTAACCTCCTAGACCAATTCCCTTCTCAAAAGAAAGCCCTTCCTTATGGTACATGAAACTGAATTAGACCTCCTATTGCCATATAGTAGGATGTCAGATTCCTCCCAAGGCCAATCAAAACAAAGACTATATGAGCAGATAGGTACAGTCACACCAGAATCACTCCAAGTTACAAGGAACTCTCCTTTGATGGTCTGTAGTACTACAATCAATCTTGGGAAATCCCATAAATCATAACTTTGAGACAAGATATGCTTCAATTCACACCAGAGCATACAACCTGATAATACCAGAACTAAACCCAAACACTCCTTACAGGCCAGTTACTAGCAGATGATAGATGACATTCTTCCTTTTTCAAGGCACAAGCCTCAAAGCTTTGCTACCATAGCAACTGCACCAGAGTTCTTCAATGATAGGCTCATAAGGATGCTAGTTATATACTTTGGATAACTTTTATCAGTTCATCTGCACTTCTGGATTCATTAGTGAAAATTCTCTTGTTCCTCTCATTCCAAACATAGTACACAGTTGTTGAGAGGTATTAAGAATTTGCCACATATTGTTTTTGAACTTCCTTGCAGCAAGTTTGGACACAGTGCTCTCAAGGTTATCATAGTCAAAACTGAATCTTCCTTTACTTTTCACCTCTTGCCAAACAATATTTGAGTATGCACAATCAAAGAACAAATGACTGTGGCTATCTGGACATGATTTGAACAAAGGGCATTTTAAGTCTAATCCAACCTGCCAATTCATCATTTTATCTTGAGTTAATAATTTCCCTTGAATTGCAAACCAAATCATAAGGCATGTTCGAGTACACACTGGCTGAACCACACCACATGCCTCCAACTAACTCTTGGCCATTTATCTCTCAGACTTTTCCATGCAGTACTTACAGAGTACTCTGCATCCTTGGTACTGTTCACAATGCACATTACAGAGTCAGTTTGCTGGGAGAAGTTAGGGACATGCAATTGGTTAAGTGCAGGGTATTGATTCAGCCATTAATTAGGCCATAACCACTCCTCATCATGAACTAAGTCTGCAACACAGTCACTATCCTTCATCCTGGCCTCATTCCTGGCTTTTCTTGGAATAATTTCCTCAAGAGGCCCAAGTTTACTCCAATTATCAAACCACATAAACACCTTCTTACCATCCCCAATTTTATATCTCACAAAAGGCTTGATCATATCCCTTATTTCCAACAGATGCTTCCATCCCCAACTATCAGTTTGATTGCCTTCAATGTTCCATATACTTTGCCTTTTTAATTTAATAGTATTGACCCATTTGACCCATAAAGATTCCTTATTCTCAATAATTTTCTAAAGATGAGTAATTAATAACACTTCATTCTATTTTTTCAGAGGCTTGATACCTAAACCTCCTTGATCTTTAGGCCTGAAAACAATTTTCCAAGCTATTCTAGCTTTACCCTGAGCTGATTTGCCTGAATTCCATAAGAATCTCTTAAACAATTTGTCAAGTTCCTGAATAACAGACATAGGCGGCATATAGACAGAAGCCCAGTACTGCTGCATTGAGGAAAGAACTAAAGCTATAAGCTGAATCCTGCTAGCATAAGATAGAAGTTTGTTCCTCCAACTATTAACTCTCTTCTCCACATTCTCTATAAGGCACTTACAGTCACTTAGACTAAGTTTTTTAGAGATCAGAGGGACCCCTAAATACTTCATAGGTAACTTTCCATACTGAAATGGGAGCACTTCCAAAAGATCTCTTTTCCTATCTTCATTCATGCTACCAAAAAATATTGTACTCTTATTCAAGTTGGGGAATAAACCTGATACATTGCTGAACTCTTCAAGGGATTCTTTAATAACTTTCAAAGACTCTTTATCACCATTGCAAAGGACCATCAAATCATCAGCAAAGCACATATGGGTCAGCTTTAGTTCTTTGAAACCATAGTGATACTTGAAGGAAGAGGCATTAGTAATATTTTTAATCATGTTTATATTGAAAATATCCATAACCAGGGTGAAAAGATAAGGAGATATTGGATGTTACATGATACAAAACCACCTATTCGAAGGGTCGGGGATGATCAAAGAACATAAGATGAACCATTGTTTTTTGTGAGATAAAGTAGAGAGAGGGTGAAAGACAAATGTGTGTTTTATTAGAAAGAGATAGAAAACAAGTAATGAACTTCCACACCCCCATGGAGAGTCATGGGGGGTATTTATAGCCTATACTAAAGCTAACCTCGTTTACAATAATAGTCCCTGCGTTTAGCAGAAGGTCTATAGCTAGTTCAATTCACGTGTAAGACGCTAACTTTACAAAATAGTAAGGCTAACAATCTCCCTCCAAGATGGTGTCACACGTGAATTGGTTACAATGCTCCCTACAAGCAAAAATAAAGTAAAATGATAAAAATGAAGTCCAACATTCCTTAAGATTGTCTTCAATGACATTGATCTTCTTGAATACTCCAGCTTTATTTCTTCAGCTTGTAGATGAACACACTGTAATATACTGCTGAGGATGACTTAGAAGTTTTCTCTACTGAAGATCCCGCTCTTGATTGGATTTCTGCTCATAACTTCCTGACACGTCTTCAAAAGCTTTCTTCATACGCTTCTGGTCATCTCGAAGTTTATGAGTAAGCTGCATGTCTTAAGAAAGCTTCATTTTCTTTCACTCCTGGTCATGTCGAAGTTTCCTGAATCTGCTTCTCATTTGTCATCCTTGAAATTCTCTCATCCGAATACTTCGGCTTTGATGTGATTTATGCTTTGGACTTCTTGTGCAGTATCTAGTTGAGTTTTTACTCCCTCCCAACTAGTAGGCTCTTTTTCTTCTACTCCCTCCCAAACAAACATCCTTGATACTGATAAGAATTAATGCACTTTTCTTGAGTCATACAACCTCCTCCAGCTCGGCTCAGAGACCTATCTCATTTTGGGAAAATTTAAGGGAAAGGATGATATCATCAACATCGTATCATTTAGGAAGCATTCCAGTCTCGAAGTACACACTTTATCCCTTTTACGAAGTCAGAACTGTGACACCAAAGTAACAAGTTGAAGCACTAATCATCTATGCGGACTAACCTCCGGCATATTTTATAAAGCCCGATCAAGTAAACTTGTTGTGCGTCCTTGATGTATACATTTCTCCCTCCAAGAAAGTGCTGATATAAATTGCTACACCAAAGTCAACTAAGTCCCTAGTGTACGCAATTTTATCCCTCTATGTAGTCAAAACGGTAACATAAAAAATCAACTAAGTACCGGATGTACACATTTCCCCCTCCAGGATGATGACTAACTGAGGAATCATCCTACACATGTGTACATCGTAAATCAACTAGAATAGCTTACTTAGATTCATATACCCATGATTGCATAAGCAATACAATGAGAGAAGATGTCAGAAAAAAAGAAAAAAAAACACTCTCTTTACAAATCTTTCTTGATCAACCCAATCTAAACCCCCTTATCTATTCTGTCGGCTAATACCGATGACCACTGATGGAGACTGCCTGATAAAACAAACTTGAAACTGAAGTATGATCCCCCAAACTTGTGACTTAATCTTGCACTTTTGTTGATCGAAGAACGGTGCAGAGGCAAATCTCTAAGTACCATATACCTAACAAGAAAGTATACAAAAACTACAACACCTCTTGAAACCATCCACAACTGCATCTGCGTGTGTCACTAAGCACTACAACGTAACTCTTTAAAGTGATAGATATAACCCGTGAGTACTACAATGTAACTCCTTACATCAGGTATAACTAGATAAATCAAGTCTTCAATCTTTAACCGTAACGTTCAATCAAGTTATCTTTGAAAGTCATGCATCCAACCAATCTCGACTTAAAGATAAAATAAGTACACGCCTTTGTGAGATTCTATTTTAATCTCAAATAAGTAACATCGTACTATAACCCCATAGTCATTAAAGTTCAATAAGGTGAATTTTGATAAGGATCGTTTTTAGTGTAATGTATTGTGTTTGTTGTGTTGTTGTTCGTGATTTTTGTGATGGTTAACGGATATCGGCTCAAAAAATATTCCATAAGAACGGCCCGTCCACGTAGTAAAACCTGGTCTTGTACACATTACTCGACATAGTAGTGTTTTAATACCCGGCTCAATCCGCTAACACAAGCCCAAAATAAATAAGCCATAAGCATTTTCAGCTCAATTATCATAACTCAACCCATGTTATGAGTTTCCATAACCGGCCCAACAACAATGATAAACCTACCAGCCCATAATCCAACTAATAAATGTCAGCCCAAAATTGTTTGATAAGGCTCGAGTCCATCAAGAAATTATACTCGGCCCACCACAAAATTATAACCCGATCCAAATCCACTGAATTAGGGATATAAGAACAGACAATCCCTAATTTTCTGTTACAATAACCCTAAACTCACAAATTGAAGCACCCCCATCCTTATAACTCCACCAAAATTCCATACATCCGACCTAATCCCTCCATGACAAAATCAGCAAGCATCCACCATATTCAAACCATAAGCAACCCTTTCATTAATCTTATACTCGATATTAGCCAATAGTATTTCTATGAAGAACAAAAGGTTGGGTCTTCAAGATCTTGCAAAAGGTCTTGGGTAGGTGGTATGATTTATCTTGTGTACTTCACCGAAACAAAAGAGTGATTATGACATGATTATTATAGATCATTCTTTAATTTCGAATATTGAGAGATGGTGTATAACTTCCACAGATCTATGATTATTTTATTCAATTTATGTGTCAATCGAAACAAAGAAGGATGATAACATAATTGTTATTATTCGTCCTTTAATTTCGTAAATCAAAGGGTTAACCTAACAGAGATCGATGATGATTTAAATTTCGTGTTCTAGATCTGATGAGGGACTCGATTTAATTTAAATACACGAACAATGAATCTGAGATCGAGGTTAATGTTATTGAGTCTTGTCAAAGATTGAGATGGGATAGGTTAGATGATGATGTGAAATGATGTTTTGTTATGTGACGATGGGATATAGTTAGTGGAGTTGGATTGTTGTTGATGTTGGTTTGTTCTTGTTATGAGTCAATCGAGTCTGCCCTTGATCTATTCATTTCGTTTTCTTTTGACCTTGGAGTCGGTAATGGCCGGTTTAAGTGACTCAGTTGAGTTGACCCGGGTCAACTCGGTAATTACCGAGTTGACTAAGTCACGGGTCACTGTGTATAAATCGCCCTCGGGCATGGTATAAATCGCCAGATTTATAAAACCGTATAAATCGCCGGATTCAGGGGTGTATAAATCGCCATTACAAAATGTATAAATCGCCCCATTGAGTCGTGGTATAAATCGTCCTTGTTTTTTAAATGGTATAACTCGCCCTAGATCTAGCAAATGTATAAATCGCTGAACTATTCTTTTTGTCTTTTTGAAAAAAACAAAAAATTGTCCTTAGAAAGCTAATATTTTGGATCTGTGTTTCCTTTCAAATCCAAATAAGCCTAGAAGTAATAAGCTTCGAAAATAAGCACTTGAACACATCCAAAAAGCTACGAAATAAGCATACAACATTAAGCTGAAAATAAGCTTTGGATAAGGACGAAATAAGCACAAACCAACCAACCCAAATAAGTTTATAAAAAGTTCCTGATTGATCCCGATACGTATAATATCAATAATAGTAAAGTAATAAGTATTCTGTAAGGATTTAAGAATATTACTTTTAACCAAAGTAAAGTTCAAAACCTTCCGGGTCGTTTCCTCGACGAAGTACGAATTGAGAATCGGTTAAGTTTGTGATCGCATGAATTGAATAGTTTCAAATTTTGATTTGGTTTTTTATTTCTACAAATATAATGCAAAAACAAGTAAAGGCAAGCAAACAAATAAGGCAATTACGACTTAAACCTAAAAAAACGATAACGGGAATCCTAAAACGCGACTAAATAAGCAAGTAAATCAAATTTAAGCCCTACGAATGTAAATTTAATTTTTAAAAGTCCTAAATGATTAAAAATAATTTTAAAAAAAAGAATTATATTTTTTTGACTTTTATTTTATTTTTTATGAATTAAAAACAGTTTTAATCTAAATAAAATATTAAAAGTAATAAACTAATTATTAAAATTCTAGAAAAAATATGAAAAGTACTTTGAACTATGTAGAATCTAAGAAAAATAAAAACTTGAAGATGTGCTGAATGAATAAGCAGTTATAAAGCAAATAAGCCTAAAAAGCTAAAACTGAAAAACTCACTATATTAATTAGATCATGCAAAGTAATAAACTAAAAAGACCCAAGGGCAGTTGGTTAAGGAGTGTTGTATTGAGGTTTTGAGAAGGCAAGGTCGCAGGTTCGAGTCCTGGCCCTAGCTTTTTGCAAAAACTTTTTTTTATTTTTCTTTTAAGCACACTTGATAAAAAGCTAACAATAAGCAACTTTTGCAAAAACACTTTTTCTAAGACTCACAAATAAGCAATAAATGAGCTTTTGAAACTAGTAGTACTAACTTTTAGAGTCAATGCTGCTACTCATGAATTAAAACTGCTAGACCTTTTTAAAAGCTAAATAAGCTAAAAGAAACCTAAATAAGCTAAAAATAAATGAAATACTAGACTCAATAAGTTCTTAGGACAAAACATAAGTAAAAAAATAAGATAAAATCACTTAAGGGCAATAAGACAGTTTGCACTAAATGACTTTAAAGCTAAAATTGTTTTGGCTTATTGGACTCATTAAGCAAAAGAAAAGCAAATAAGCTGAAAACAAATCCTATCCTAGACCTAATAAGCACCAAAGATAAGAATAAGCAGCTAAATTAAGTAGAAAAGTACCTAAAGCTAATGGCATAGTTTACACTTCTAAGGACTCAAAAATGACATCTGACAGTTTTTATACTACTTTTGGTACTAAAAATAAGCTTCAATAAGCTTAAGCTAGAACTTAAAAACTCAAAACAGATAAAGTATAACCACTAATGAACACATAAAATCTAATTTTAAGAATTTTGAACTAAAAATAAGCTAGAAAATTAATCTGTCAAAAGTGACAGTTTAGACTTAAATATATTTTTTTTTTGCTTTTTGAACTTTTTGACAATTACTAAAAACTAGTAATCAACACATTTGATACTTAACTCGGCAGATGAAACATTCATTTTAGACTCAACTTGATATACAAACCACACCTCTAATGGACTTTTTAAGAAAAAGCTCAAATAAGATGCTTAACTCATTTTCACACTTCAGAATTTTAGAAAGCTTGTAGAAAACCTATAAAACTTACTAACAACTGACTAATACTACCTAAAGGTACTTTTAGACTATTATTAAGCTAATCTAAACTAGATTAAACACCAAAATAGGCCTTAGCAGTCTTAACTCTTGGTTAAGACTGCTAAACCAAACACCCCTTTAAAATTTTGAAAAGCTAATTTTAGGCTAAGACAGACTTTAAGAATCTACCAAACATGAAAACAGATTAAAGACTAAAGCTAGTTAAGACAAATAAGCTAAATACTTAGGGGAAAAAGCTCTAAATGATAAGCTACTCTAATAAGCTATCTTAACTATTTTTAGATAGTTTTACTGAAACTTAATTGAAACTTATATTAAACTACAAACTAAACATATTAAGCTAACAATAGACTGAATAAGCACTAATAAGTATGAAATAAGCAGAATAAAGAAGAATAAGCAGAGCAAAAAGCTAAATGAGAATTCAAACTTAAAAGAGAAAAGATAATGATACCTTGATCCCAGCTAAACAGGGATCTAGAATGCTCAATTGAGCTCAAGTCAACAAGCTCCAGCTTATCATAGATAAGCTGGTAAGGTCTATAAGCCCTTCCCTTTTTGGATTATCTTCCAAAATAAGCTGAGGTAAGTTTGAGTAATAAGCTTAACCAGTTAAGCTTAAAACAAACTTAACTAATTAAATGATAGCTTATATAGTAATGAATTTATTTTGTGCTTATTATCTTAACTAAATCATGATTAAATCATTATAAGTAAAGACAAAATTCAAAAAAAACAATTAAAATGAAACTTTTTTTAATATCAAAAAAAATTACAAGCTTATAAAAGAGAGAATTACATCAATTTAAAAGACATTTAAGCTAAAATTACAATAAGCTACTAAAATAAGCTACTACTAAAATCCTACCTACTTTCCTCCTATATGAGAACCTCTATTTATAGTGCTAAGCAGAAGGTTCTAGGAGCATAGGCGCGCCCTGGAGCTCAAATCCTAACCCTTCATTCCATCACCACTCATCTAAGCCCTTGAATCTTGTCCACATCCCATCATCTAATCGTATAGCATAGGATTGCCAGTGTGTCATTCCATTTACATCATTGCTTGCGTCATGTGTCAGGTGGCAGGCTTCTAGAAGCCCCTTGTGTGGTGAATGGTTAAGAGGGAATTTACCCTTTGAGCATTTTGTGTAAAAGAGAGGGAAATGGGGAAGAGAGTGAATAGTAACTTTGTTTGTTTGACCCGGTTATAAACTTTGACTTGGGCTTGGTATAATAAGGGTTTGGGCTTAATCTTGGGCTAGGAATGGATAAAAGGGTTTAAATGGTTTTGGATTTTAAACTTATAAAAGGGCTTAAGGTTTTATACATAACATGTTAATGGGCTGACCTGGCCTATTAAAATGGGAAAACGGGTTGGCCCATTAAGGGTGTCTATGCCTTTGGCTTCTGTTTTCCGTACTATGTCCATTCTCGTGCTCGATTTTGTCCGTTTTTCCTTTGATTTTGTCCTTTTATTTAATATCCGTACCTGCAAGACACAATTCACAAAATACACATATGCAATGTATTTTTTATCTGTTTTCGTTCATTATTGATCTTTTTAGCTCGTTTTATTAAGGTAAAATGATATGTTATAAAACACATATCAAAAAGCTTATTTGCTTTTCTTGTTACTTTTTGAGTCCTAAAAGTCCAAATAGTTTTAGCTTGTTTTACCTTATAGCTTAAAAACCAATCTGTCATTTTTTATTAGCTTTTTATAGCTTATTGTTAGGTTTTGTCAAAAAGTCTATTTATTAAAAGTACTTATTTTAGCTTATAGATTAGCTTTTTCAAAATAAAAAATATATATAAATTTTCAAAAAGTGCAGGTCAAGTACTCGAACCTGCGATGTCACCTTTACACACCAACACACTTAACCATCCTGCCCTTGGGACTTTTCTGTCATAAGGGTGGGTTTGGTTTCTTTTAATAACATTTTTAGTTCTAGCTTATTTAGCTTATTTGATTTTTTAACTGCTTATCCGTTTTATCTTATTGAGTTATTTTTCTTTGAAAACCTCCTTTTTAGCTTAAACTATTTTTAGAAATTTTCTTAAAAAATTTAGGATTAAGTTTAGTATTTTTAATTTCATTTTTAGTATTATTTAGTTAAAAAAATAGTTTTAAATAGTTTAAAAAGTCAAAAAAATATTTTCTGTGTTTTAAAATTTTATTTAATACATTTAGTTTAAGAAATTTGCATTTTGAAATTTTAGAGTTTTATTTTGTCTTATTTGA
>BQNB010019645.1:0-18112 GCA_026074375.1 Tanacetum coccineum | reverse complement strand
GGATCACCACTACTTTGATTCCCTAAGATAGATTATAATTAAACTAAAGGATGCTTTATGTGGATGCGTTAATTGTAACAGGATTAATCGTATCTAGGTGTTAGGATGATGTCCTGCCTAAGTCTTAAGAAAGATATGTCGGTTCGAGATAAGTAAATCATTGCACTAAAACAAACAAACCGACATTGAACTAGATTTAATATGGCTAATACAGTTTTCTATCATTTGGCTTGTACTGCTTTTCTATCTTCTGGTTTTCTTCCTTTGTGTTTATTGTTTATTGAATTGATATTTGTCACCACCAAATCTGTGCCAGTCTCTCAGGCTGAAAACCCCCATATCATTAGACAACGTATATAGCATAGGTTTAACCAGTAATTAGAACTAATTAAAATACTGATAGAATAGAGGATTAATGTTTCACTCTTAGTGTTCGACACCCTACTTACCGCGAAACTCCATCTTGATCGGGTACACTGCCCGTTAAAGTGTTGTTTAGGTTTGTCGGCTAAATATAAATGTAAAACTTGATAATCAAATAATTGACCCTACATGACAGCACATCAAGGGAAAACGGTACTTCCCGGGGCATAGAGATGTATAGCTGCGAGAGAGATTATTCTTGAGCATACTCCATAATTTTCTAGATTTAAGCTATATTATCTGCATAAAAGTAAACACACAAAAGCACACAAAAAGAAATATATTTTTGGGTTTTTTTAGAAAATAAATAAATAAAGGATATCAGTGGAGGAGGGACTCCTCCACACTTAAGTAAAGCACGGGTTGCCTCCCAAGAAGTGCTTAATTTTTTAAGAGAGTCATTAGCTAGACTCCTGCTTTTGGAGTTCATTCTTTTGGAAAGAAGGGAGTGATTGCTTCCCTTGTTTCATTATGATCTTCTTCTTCATGATATAACTTGAGTCGGTGGCCGTTAAAAATAAAAAAATTTCCATCTTTTCCATATAGTTCAACATATCCGGATGGATATTGATGTTTCACTACATACGGTCCTAGCCAGCGAGATCTGAGTTTAGGTTGTTTGAATTTATACTTTGAGTGAAAGAGCAACACTTTGTTTTCGTGTTTGAATTCTTTTCTTATCTTGAGTTTCCTGTCGTGCCAGACTTTGGTTCTTGCCTTGTATAGACGAGAGTTTTCATAGGCTTGATGTCTGAGTTCGTCTAACTCGTGTAATTGAAACATTCTTTTCTCACCAGCAGCGATGAGATCTGGGTTACAGTTCTTCAGGGCCCAGTATGCACGGTGTTCAATTTCAAATGGCAGGTGACAGTTCTTTCCATATGTGAGTTTGTACGGTGTTGTAACGGTTGGTGTTTTGTAAGCAGTACGAAAAGCCCACGGAGCGTCATCAAGTTTCCTTGACCAGATAGCAGGATTGTCTTTAATCGTCTTTTCAAGAATTCTTTTAAGAGCTCTATTTGTGTTCTCAACTTGGCCACTTGTTTAAGGGTGGTATGATGCAGAGAATCGGTGGTTAACTCCATATCTTTTCATAGTCTTTTCCATTATTTTGTTGCAGAAATGAGTTCCTCGGTCACTTATAAGAGCTTTGGGCATTCCGAAACGGCAGAATAGTTTCTTCAGAAAAGTAATAACAAATTTGGCATCGTTTGTTGATAGAGCTTGCGCTTCGGCCTATTTAGAAACATAGTCGACAACGACTAAAATATATTCGAACTTGTATGATTTTGGAAAAGGTCCCATAAAATCGATACCCCATATGTCAAAAATTTCGCATACTTGAATTTTGTTTAAGGGCATCTCATCACGTTTTGAAATATTTCATGTCTTTTGACATGCTTCGCATATGCGAACTTGAGTATGAGCTTCTTTGATGATTGTTGGCCAGTAAAAACCTGAGTCTAAGACTTTTTTAGCAGTCGTGTTTGGTCCATAATGTCCACCGGTCGGTCCGTGGTGACATTGATCTAAAATGGTTCGAGTTTTTGGTCCAGAGACACAGCGTCTAATCATACAGTCAGAACATACTTTGAAAAGGTAGGGTTCCTCCCAAAAGTAGTGTTTGAGGTCACAAAAAAATTTGTTCTTTTGCTGGTACGTCATTCCTTTAGGTATGATGTCACTAACTAAATAATTTGCAAAGTCTGCAAACCATGGGTAGTCTTTAGTGTCTGTCTCCCTAAGAGTTTCTCTAGGAAATTTATCATCGACTTCACTGTCATCACTTGTTTCTTTATTTTCAATTCGAGATAAGTGGTCGGCTGCAAGATTTTCTATACCTTCTCTATCTTTTATTTCGATGTCAAATTCTTACAAGAGCAGGATCCAGCGAATAAGGCGTGGTTTAGCATATTGTTTCTTAAATAAGTGCCTTAAAGCTGAGTGATCAGTGTGCACGATTGTCTTTGATAATACCACATAGGATCGGAATTTGTCAAAAGCGAAGACTATAGCCATAAGTTCTTTTTCAGTGATTGTATAATTCTGATGAGCTGTGTTGAGAGTTTTGCTTGCAAAGTATATTGGGTGAAAATTTCTACCTTCTTTTTGACCTAAGATTGCTCCGACTGCGAAATCACTTGCATCACACATGAGTTCGAACGGAAGACTCCAGTTTGGGCTTACGATCACAGTAGCACATATGAGCTTTTCTTTTAATAATTTGAATGCGTTGTGACATTCTTCATCGAATTCGAACAGAATGTCTTTTTCGAGCAACTTGGTAAGAGGACGGTCAATTTTTGAGAAATCTTTAATGAATCTTCGGTAGAAACTAGCATGTCCTAAAAAGCTTCTAATACCTTTGATATTAGTGGGTGGTGGAAGTTTGGAGATTACTTTGATCTTTGCTTTATCGACTTCGAGCCCTGCTTCAGATACTTTGTGTCCAAGCACAATTCCTTCTTTAACCATAAAGTGACATTTTTCCCAGTTAAGGACAAGATGTGCATCTTTGCAACGCTGAAGCATTTTATCAAGCTTGTTTAGGCAGTAATCAAAAGAGCTTCCAAAGACGAAGAAGTCGTTCATGAATACTTCTACTGATTCTTCGATCATGTCATGAAATATGGCCAGCATGTACCTTTGGAAAGTAGTTGGAGCATTACATAAACCGAAGGACATTCTTCTATAAGCATATGTACCAAAAGGGCATGTGAACGTCGTTTTTTCTTGGTCCATAGGATTGATTGGTATTTGAAAATATCCAGAAAAACCATCAAGGAAACAGAAGTATTTTTAACCTACGAGTCTTTCTAACATGTGATCCATAAACGGCAGAGGGAAATGATCTTTTGCAGTTGTTTCATTGAGTTTTTGATAATCGATACATACTCGCCAACCTGTAACAGTTCTTGTTGGGACAAGTTTATTTCTTTCGTTAGTAACAACTATAATACCACCTTTCTTCGGTACACAGTGAATGGGGCTTACCCAAGGGCTATCGGCAATTGGATAAATGATACATGTATAAAGTAGTTTAACTATTTCTTTTTTTATAACTTCTTGCATGTTTGGGTTTAATCTTCTTTGTTTTTGAACAACTGGTTTTTTATCTTCTAAGAGTTGAATTTTATGTTTACAAAAAGATGGACAGATTCCAGGAATGTCTGTGGTTTTCCAAGCAAAGGCTTGTTTGTGCTTTTTAAGAACAGATACGAGTTTGTTTTTGTCTTCTTTAGAAAGCTGAGATGATATGATAACAGGAAGAAAAAAGGGTTGTTCCAAGAATACATATTCCAAGTTATCAGGAAGAGGTTTGAGTTCAAGATCCGTAGGAGGTTCTTCAAAAGATGTTTTGATCTTGTAATCAGTTTAAAGGTGATCTTTTCGAATGGTATTTTAGTGTCGGATTCAAATTCAGAATTTTCATTGGCGATCATTGCCATAAATTCATCAAATTCAGCAAAGAGTTTTTCTTCGAGGATGGTTCCTTCGATGAAATGGAGAATTTTACTACTTTCATCGAGAAGAGCATCAAAATCTTCTTCTAAGATTTCATCGATGACGTCAATACTGAAACATGTGTCATCATTTGAGTAGGAATGTTTCATTGCGGAGTCAATATGAAAGATCATTCGTTCAGTCCCAACTCCGAGATTGAATTGCTTCTGTTTAACTCGAATTGCTGCATCGACAGTGTGAAGAAAGGGTCTTCCCAAGATAAGGGGAACTTTACTGTCTTCTTCCATTTCTAAGATAACGAATTCGGCAGGGAAGGTGAATTTACCAACTTCCACGAGCATATTTTCAGCTACTCCATCAGGGTATTGGAATGATCGGTCGGCTAACCTTACACTCATTTTAGTAGGTTTGAGAGTTTCGAGAGATAATTTTACGTACAAGGAATATGACATGAGATTAATGCTAGCATCAAGGTCGGCTAAAGCATTAAAAGAGAAAGCTTTGTTGAAATTACATGGGATTAGGAAACTTCCGGGGTCTCCAAGTTTCAGTGGAACTTTGTTTTGAAGTATTGCGGAACTTTCATCGCTCAGAAAAGCGGCAGAAATTTGTTCGATTTTATGTTTGTTATTTACGAGTTCCTTAAGAAATTTTCCATAATTGGGCATTCCAGATAAAACATCGACAAGAGGTACGTTGATACGAATGGCTCAGATCATGTCGAGGAATTTTTCATATTGAGCTTCCATTTTTTCTTTTCTAAGGCGTTGAGGATATGGAATTTTTGGTTTATATGGTTTGGGTATCGGTGTTTCTTTGACTGGTTTTGGATTTTTAGGTTTAGGTTGAGGTGTAGGTTCTTCGTCTTCATCATCGCTATCGAAGTTGATAGGGGTTTCAGAATCTTTTGTTTGTTCATTTCGGTTAATTGGTGGGTCATTGGATTTACCACTTCGTGTAAATATATCATTCACATGCTCGTTTCGAGCTTGTGGTGGTTGGTAAGGTTTAGATGAACTAACTTTCGGGTTAGGTTGAGTGTTACTAGGGAGAGATCCAGAAGGTCGAGCAGATTGTTTGTCAGCAAATCTGTCGAATTTAGCTCCGAGATTTTGAATTGATGCTTGATAGTTTTTGGTTGTTGTTTCGAGTTTGTTCTTGAGATCCATAAAAGTGTCTTTAACAAAAGAATTGGTTGAATGTTGAGCTTTTATGAAATCGCTGAGTTGCTTTTGAAGATCAGGTTTGTCATCAGAGTGAGATTGATAATTGTCTCGGTTATAATCGTTTCTTCCGCTTGAACGCCAGTTATCGCGGTTGGAATCACGGTTGCGGTAATCATTGTAAAAACGAGTACGACGGAAGGTTTGCATGAATTTGGCTTCTTCTTCACGTGACATGGGTATGTCATCATCGTCAAGGTTTGGTTGCTTTGAACGAGATTGAAAGTCTTTATACTGAGCATCCATTTTCATGGTCATGGCATCCATTTGGGCTATGATTTTGTTAGTATCGGAATTACTGCTACCTTCAGCGGCGAAAGCAATGGTTTTCTTAAGAGATGATTTGGTTTTTTGATTTTTAGCCTAGTCGAGCTTGAGTAAGACTTTATCTTCGAGAAGCTGATAAGCTTGATTTTGTGTTTTATAGAGTAAAATACCACCAGCTGCGGCATTTAGAACTTCTTAGGTTATTTCGTTGAGACCATGGTAAAATATTTTGATAATATTGCTTTTGGACAGATTATGACCATGGCAGTTTCTGAGCATTTCCTTCATACGAAGCCAAGCATCGGTTAGAGATTCGTTTTCATGTTGAGAAAAGGATCGGATTTTTCCAAGGAGTCGGTCAAAAAGAGCTGGGAGGAAGAATCGGCTAATGAAAGAAGTTCGAAGTTCATCCCACGTTTCGATGGTTCCTTCGTTGAGTTCGTCCAGCCAGGTTTTTGCTTCTCCAGTGAGTGATAGGGGAAACATCATTAGGCGGACAGCTTCATTCTCGATGTCTCTATATTTAAAGATATCGCAGATTCCGAGGAATTCGTGAACTTGTTTGTGAGGATCGGTTTTGGTTCTACCATCAAATTGGTTTCCTTTGATGAGAGTCAAGTGGTTACCTTTAATGGAAAATTTGTTTGCGGTTTTAGGAATAGTGATTACGAAACCGAGAGTCGGAGCGACAACACGGTCGGCAGCCCACATGGGTTCGTCATCCATGGGATAAAGGTTTTGAAGGGTAATGAGAAAGCGACAAAAGTAATTGAGGTCGAGAATTGGCGGATAGACAACTCTCGGATGTTGAGGAGGATTGTTTCTTTGATCGAACGGAAATCTCTGTTTCGTCGACGAAGTCTTCGATTCAGAGTACGTTCAGGTTCAGGTAATGGTTTAACAAGTTCAGAGTTGGAACCACGTGTATGCATCCAATGGAGAATTTGTTTGGGTGGCGATTTTGAAAATAAGCAATGTTAAAAATTATTTTTAAAAGTTTGATTACAGAACAGCTTTGAAATCCCAAGCAACGGCGCCAAAAACTTTGATGTGTTTCAAAAGCTTTAAATTTATAATGACTGAAAATACCAATTTTATTATAGGGAAACACACGGGTAAAAGTATAACCCACGTATGTAGTATAATCTTTTTTAGGTAAGACCAGGTCGTCCACAGGGATTTGCGTAGTGTCGAATAATCGGCTGAAAAATAAGCTTTAACAATTATGAGAAATATGACTACTCGGATAACTTCATATAATTCATAAGCAATGGTATAGTTACGATCTTAGACTTAGGACTTTAATTCACAAAAAGTATTTTCTCGTCAAAAAATGTTTTAACTTGTTTAACTTAAGACTTATGCTTAGCTAACTTGATTAGATGTGTCACTCAAATAATCCCGTTACTATTATGTCAAATCTCTTTTTGCTTATCAAATAACGTAAGTGGATTTCTTGTCACAAACGATAAAGATCATAAACAAATCTTTAAAACTATATAGATCACAACGGGTCTTTCGACCTATACCAGCGTGAGTATATAATCAAAGTTGATAATCAGAGTTAATAAGATTAGACATGATAGGGTTATAACAAAAGCTTAAGATTAACAAGATCGTAATTATACCAAACGCTTATTCATTATATAATTTTCACCGAGTAGTCATGAGAGATTTAGCCTCTTATGGCTATGAAATTCATAACAAAATCAAGTAGAGTAACTAAAATCATACTATATTCGGGCAAGAGTATGGATCAAAACCTTTCCCATAACAAGTATGGAATCGTAATACACCCTTATTTTACTAGAACTATGATAGTGTTCTTCTTCAATCTTCGTGGTTTGATCTTCAATCTTCAAAGTAGTATGGTGTTTATGGGTTGAGGAATTGGAGATATGATGGTGTAAGAGTGAATATGTGAAGGAATGGATAGATGATTGAGATATGAGTGTGTGTTTTGGGGTGAAATTCGTTCTCTATTTATAGGCTGAAATCGGGCAAAAGTGCGTCGCACTTAGTTGGAAAGTGCGACGTACTTTGCTAATTAATGCACTCGTATTAAATTTCTTCAGGAGAAGTGCGCGTACTTCGACGTATTGTGCTTCATAAACATTGATAGAAAGTGCGCGTACTTCAGAGAAGTGCGCTACTTCGTGTGAAATTTTGCTTTAAGGCCCTCTTATCTTCTTTTTTCTTCATTTTGGTACATAAACACTGATCTTTAACTCTTTAAGCTTTGGAATGTCTTCTAGTGAACCTGCACATAATTTTATACTTTAAGTATCGAAAGTTCACAAGAAATGATATAATATATACAAATAACGAACCTGAAAACATATATAATTTGGGCGTTATCAGAAAACCTCATCTTATCCATTCTAACACAAGAAATTTCATGGGAGGGGGGGAAGATACAAGGGATGAGAACAAGGGTAGTTTTATTGGGGGCCATAGTCTTACATGTCCCTTTGAAGTTAGAAATCCATTCCTCATTCAAGGTAAATAGGTATACCATGCCCTAACATGTTATGTTAACATTTATGGACTTAATGTTAATTGGGGGTTTAGCTAATTGAGGTTCCATAGAACCCTAGCTTACATTATGATGAATTTTGATGCTATAAGCTTTGTTATGATAGAATCATGTTAAGAATAAAGTGGTTGAATTATAATTAAAAGATTGTCAATTGATCATGAATTTGGTAGAAGTTATGAATGATTTATGTTAATTAATGGGTGATGGCTAGAGCTTAATTGGTAACTATAAATATAGTGATTTTGGCTTAGGGCTGAGAATCATGACATAAACATGTCTAATAGCTGTCATGTAAGTTTGTTGTAATTTGGATAGCTTAGAATGATTTTTGACTCGATTTGGTGATATTTCTAAATCTGAGACATCGAAGAACGTAGAAATTTATACCGACTTTAGAAAATCATAGAAAAATAAACGTAGCTCTGTTGGAGATGTGCGTTATATATTCGGAATGGCGAAAGAGTCTACTTTCTAGCAAAAATATTTCCAGGTCATGAAAGTAAGTTTAAATGGGTCAAAATCAGCTTAGTGCAGCGGGTTGCAGAAATTCTGCATAAAAAGAGGAGTTTGTACAAAGTGTTTAATTATGATTTAGAGTCGTACATGGTTATATTAAGTTGTATAAACCCATTGTATGTTAAGATACATGCGTAAGAAAGTTCTAATTGTATTAGCATGATTATATCATGATTAGGTGCTCGTGGGAAGCTTATGAAATCTAATCAAGAACAAAGGTGAGTAACGGATTTAGCTTCATATTATTAAAATATACATGATGTATTAATGTTGTTTAGCTTCGGGTTATAGCCGAAGGTTGTCATGTTTATCATGTCATGATTTGGGTTTAGCCGAAATCAAGTTAAGAATAGGATACCCGCAAGGGGTATCGTAGCCATATATAGGATACCCGCAAGGGGTATCGTAGACAAGTGTAGGATGCTCACGAGGAGCATGGTATTATGTTTAGGATGCTCACAAGGAACATCGTATCATGTTTGGGATGTTAACACGTAACATCGCTATTATGTGTAGGGTGCTTACAAGTAGCACCATAGACAAGTTTAGGGTGCCTAAGAAATGCACCAATAACCATGTAGCGTGCCCAAGAAGTGCACGATATAGAATTCCCGTAAAAGCGTCCTAAGTGGGCGACATGTGCTATAATGTGATCACAACGTCCTATGTATGCGAACAGAGCTTGTAAAGCTATATTGACCCGAATAAGGGTTCACGACGTCCTATGTGGGCGAACAGAGCTTATAAAGCTATGTTGACCCGAATAAGGGTTCATGACATCCTAAGTGGATGACCACGACATGAGTTCAGAAATTATACAAGTATTAAGACGACAACAAGTCGTATCATATGTAGAATCATGTGTTTATGATTAATGTTATAGAATTACAAGATTTCTCAGATTCCGTTATCTCACTAAGTCGCAAGGACTTACCGTTCTCAGTTTACAATTTTGTAGGTTATCGTAAGATAAGTTGGGGCTCGTAGATGGTAGCTAGGAGTGCAATAGGAAAAGAAGACGGTTACGCTCGATTAAGTGACGAGCGACTCTTTCCTTGCTCCTTGATATTGCTTGTAACTCCCCAAACGTTTTTAGAAGTCTTAATAAATGGAAAATCACGTGTAAGTTCAGTTTCAAGTGATTCAGTAGTTCACAAGTGTGTTTTGTAAGTAACGGGTCAAAATGGAGCGTTTGGATTAAATCCCGTTTCATGGATTTCACGCCTCCTAAGTTTGTATATACTTTGGCTATTATAATGTCACGTCTAGAAGTATTTTACAGGTTATAAATATGTTCGTTTAGTGGTAAAATCATTTGAGTTATTGCGGGTTTGAATCGAACCAAGTTTTGTAGAAAATGTGTAAAAACTGGGCTCTCCCTAAGGCCGTGAACATTAGCCGTCGGCCGTGGGAGGTTCTGAGGCTCTCAGCCGCCGGCCGAGGTTATTCAGCCGCCTGCCAAGGCCTCAGCCGCCGGCCGAGGTTAGCCACCTGCCGACCAAAGGCCTCAGAAGGTTCCAGGTTTTGTCGTTTTTGTTTCTTTCATAAAAGATGAACCGTAAAGAGTTAGAATACGTTCTTTATATCGTTAGAAAGCTAATTGAGTATTCTTTAATATAGAAACACTTTCAGATTCAAAATAATTTTAGAAATTTAAAAATGGGCTCACGTAGGAGTCAAGGGTCAATATCGGGACTTTTCCGCGTTTAAAAAGAAAAAAAATTACTCGAGTCAATGGCGTTTCAATTTTAGTATCATTGAATTATTTACTAGGTGGTCGCGCATTTGTGACACTTGATAGATCTCAAGAAATAGCTAAAGGACCTCAAGGTGAGTACACGTGTTTTATAAAACGGAGCACATATCAAATGTGATTTTTTGATAAAGTGTGACGTTTAAAGTTTATTATATACATATGTGTGGTATGTTGCATTGTTGCATGGATCCATTACATGTTTGTCTATGATATTGATGTGGGTCACCTTCCCACCGGGCATATGACATATTGCTGCGGGCCATCTTCCCACCGGACCAATGATATTTTGATGTGGGCCACCTTCCACCAGACAAATGATGCGTGACGTGATATTGTTGATCTAAAGTTATTATTTGCATTTAAAAATGTTTACTCGCGTTTTATTATTCTTATGAGATCTTTACTAAAAATCTCGTGGACTCACAAGGCTTTATAGCTGATCCCGCGTGTGTGATATGTATGCTTAGGCAACAACATAGTTAGACCAAGCGCCAAGGAAAAAGGACATGCTTAGTGATCAAGAGATGGTAGTTCGTGGATGGACAAGCGATACGAGAAACTTGCCTTAGATAGAGTAGTTGCATTATCGTTATTATTATTATGTTATATGGTAGTTGTATCGGATCGTAAACAAATATTCACTGTTTCTTTGGTACTGTGATGGTTGAAACTTATGATGCATTGAATTAACTAGTATGTTGGATTTAAAATATAAAAAAATAGTATGAAATCTAAGTGTAACAAAGATAGTTTTTAATTAAGGATGAGCACGGTACCAGATTGGTAATGAACCCGTACCGAATTAGTGGTACTGATTTTTCCCGAGTATGAAACGGGTGTACGGGTACCGTACCGAACGGGATCCGGGTACCAGAACTGGTACTCGATACCGGGAAATCGGTACCTATCTGGTACTTCTCGTTTTTTGTTAGACCAAAAACAAAATTATAAATGTCACGCTAGTAACTTTCTATGACAACAACAAAAAACATGATATAACATGCTTTTTCGAGTGATTTCGAACCGAGGGTTCATTATCATAACCCGAATCCGATTCATCAATATTTTTTTATTTTTTTTTTTGAAATATCGATTCATCAATATTCAGCATTAAGGTTTCTTTAAAAATTATGTCATCTCTCGGCATAAAATCAATATATACGAATTAGATACAAAATAAACTAATAATTATTATATACTAATAATATACTCGTATGTGACTAACAACTTGAGTCGACAAGCGTAATACATGTATACTGATACGTGCGAATTTGATATATAAACTAATAATAATTGATGTTATTATATATCCTGATTATTAGATAAAATAAACTAATAATCATTGCAAACTATGGTGCATATTAGGGACGTCTTATTACATATGTAAAAATAGAGAACCTATAATTTTTTTCGGTGATGATGATCGAGATGATTTAAAGATAGTAAATTTGATGATTTGAGTGATTAATAATAAGTTAAGGTTTGTTTTTTTAGATTTGTGATGGAGCTATGGTTGTTGCAGTAGGTTTTTGGGACGTTTGGTTTCTTGCCTTATGACTACACAAATTTCGGATATTTTTCGGTACTATCACATTTTGGTACCGGTACCGAATTAGTGGTCCAAATTTTTTTTGTTCGATTCATGGTACCAGTCTCGTACCGTATACCGGGAGTCGGTACTGTTTCGGTACGATAACGGTTCGGTACCGGATTCGACCCAAATGCTCATCCTTATTTTTAATCTTATTCATGTATAATATTTTTTGTAAACTCGATATATATAAAATATTATTCTTTTGGTAACCATGGTTTTCGACACATTGGCCGAATAATCCACGGGGTTTAAACCCACCGTCACACAGACTCAAACCAGGTAAAGCTCTCCCTTTTCAAGAGGTTAAATATATATATATATATATAGAGAGAGAGAGAGAGAGGGGAAGGTTAAAATAAAAAGACAAATATTCGTGAGAATAATAAAAAAAAAACTTTTTTTAAAAAAGTTCTCAAAAAAATTAAAAAAAATTCCACAAAATCAGGTATGTTGGTGCATAAAACTTTTGTAAAAGAAGTTTTTCTAATTTTGAGTTTTCATACGTTTTTTAATGCAAAATAAAATAAAATTTGATGCACAAAAAGTTTTTGATGCACAAAATTTTCAGCTTGTTATAGTTTGATGCGCAATAAGATTTTGATGCAAAAAGTCAATAGAAGTTGGGTACAAAAACGAATTTTTGATGCACAAAAAACCGATTTAATGTACAAACGTTTTTTTAATAATTTTTTTTGGCAAAAATATTCACTTTTAGAAAAACTTACTTTACAAATTTTTCATGCAACAAAATACACGATCATGTGAAATTTTTTCAGAATTTTTTGAGTAATTTTTTAGAAAAGAATATTTGTCTTTTGATTTCATATATATATATATATATATATATATATATATATATATATATATGCATACACGTGTTCTTCTCTCAAACACACACTAAACATAGAACCGCCCCCTTTGTTTCTCCTACAGCTTAGAACAAAATTAGTAACCCTAAATCTTGAAACAAAGAGAAAATCAGCAGTTGGGTTATGACTCATCTCATGGGAGTGTTAGGATGGAGATTATATTGGTATTGTTGGGTATTTGATGATGCCTACTTTTGCTGGCTCTTTCTGGGCTTAATAAGCTTCAAGTAAATAAGGTCATTCTCAACAATTTACATTGTTTTAGTTATCTATTTGAATTTTTTGAGGTTAATTGATAGTATGATATTTTTGGTGTTTGGGTTTCCATTCTTTTACGTATATCTTTGAAATTAAATATTTTGAGGGTTTAAATGGTGATTTATTTAACGTTTTTTTTTTGTCCTTGGTGATTTTTTTGATGGATTCGAAAAAGGTTCCGATTACATTGGTAAATGTCCCGCGTCTTGGCGAGGAAAATAATTAGATTTGCAGCCATGGCGGATGTCACTTTTTCGATTCTTAAAAGCATAACTACGAAAGGCAAAATTACAAATGCTACATTCGTCTCGAAAAACCGTTAGTAAAAGAAGACTTCTGTAAGAGGGCTTTTGTGAGGTTGCGAAAAGAATCATAATAAAGGTGACGTTGTACATGTAAACTCATTTCCTTACGACTATTGCGCCCTCAAAATTTTCTTTTAATTTGGAAGATAAAAGTGACCCATAAGAGGATAATTGTTTTGTCTTAGAAAAGGTGCTTCCTTTTTAACAAGATTATTTCTTAGAGGATTATGTCCATTATTAACCGGATATCTATCATGATAGAGGGTAAATATGCATTGTTAACTTTATCGAGGTATTTGACGCACAACCCTAATATACATGTTTCTTTCATACTTTTGAGGAGAAAATAGCCTTTGAGTTTCGTTATTGATTACCGAGTTTGGGAAGTCTTTAGTTTAAACCAAATTAGGTCTAATTTGTTAAAACGTGAAAAAGAAAAGCTACCAACATCTAATCTTCATCTTGACAAAATGTTGCTTAAACAATAATATTTATTGAATAACCCGCATTGCAACCTTGCAGGGAACGGGAGAGTGGCAAGAGTTGTCATGGCTGCTGCTGTAAAGCATCTGACACCTGTCGTTCTGGAACTTGGTGGCAAATGTCCTGTTTTGGTTGATTCAGACATTGATTTAACAGTAAGAGGCAATTTCAACTTACTCATATGATAACAGGTGAATGTTGGTTGACTTTTGTTTTATAATGGGTCTAACTGGTTAATCATGTATACAAAATAATCCATATAGTTTTTCTGTTATCATATTTAACACATTGATTGTTACGAAACCAAAAAAGATGTATTAAAAATGTTGGCAGATCAGTGCCAACTGACCCGACTCATTTTGACCCCACACATAAAACCTGTTACTTGACCCGTCAGTTTTGCCACATCTACCATCTACTTTGTTTTCTGATAAGATATCATGTGTTGTATAGGTGAAAGCAAGGCGTATAGTATCAGGTAAGTGGGGAACCAACAATGGACAAGCATGTGTAGCTCCTGACTACATAATAACAACGAAAAGTTGTGCTTTCATGGAGGTCAAAACAGACAAGAGCAGCCTGTAAGTCATCTTTTCTTTTTCATGCTAACAGTTAGTTTTATCTGATGTTCTAAAAGCAGCCAGTCTCAACACATTAGATGGGTCTATTCGGGCCATATTTCATCTTTAACAAGTCGGTAAACATAAAATAGCTAAACATGAACCGGGTCGAAACTTGCCCAAGCTTTATCTTTTTAGCATATAAAACCTTCTAAACCATTTATCTAAATATTAAACGTTTTATGAACTGTGGGGTTATTGTACTTTTCATATGTTCGCTTTGTTAATCTATTTATATTTGTACATTTAGGTAATTGTACTCTTTTTATTCATTTTTTTGTGTCAATGTGCTTTGCATGATGTGTGTTTAAGTAGTTTTTTCGTGACAACGGATTCAAAAGTTTAGAACTACACCGTTAGTAAAAGAAGACTTACTTACGAAATTTGCAGGATGAGTAGAGTTATCCATCTTACTGGTGTTTCCGAAAAATCGCTCCGACCATTGTGTTGGATGCCCCTGAAGACTCCATGATTATGAACAAGGAGATATGTGGACCTATACTTCCTATAGTTACGGTAAATATTGCCATTTGGTTCAGTTTTTTCAAACTAAATTCCGTCACTGATCTTTCTTTTGGTTTTTGTAGGTTGAAAATGTTTAAGATGGCATAGATTTTATTAACTCAAGGTCAAAGCCATTTGCAGCATACGTGTTTACCAATAAAAAGGAGAGTATTCCATTGTGGCTAGCATTGTTAGGAATGCTTCTGACCATCTTAGGCCATTCTTGACGATGGACCCTCCGGCAACTTTAGAAGCCTTGGTTCGTAAGGGCTCTTATCTTGAACTAACGCTTGGATCTCGGCTTCTAGATCCATATCCTTTCGCATCAAGAGTACCCGCGCATCTCAAACCTCCCTTTTTTATTGTGTTCAGATTTCACGTGTTCATTGTTGAGGCAGTTTTTACTGTTTTTATTGGTTTTCTCCACAGGCGAGGAGCAAGAAATAATGTAATGGCTAGAAGAAAGGTAATATTTGCTGAAATGTGCAAATACAAAAACACAGCAATGGCGGATAAAAGGCTACCTGCTACGGTTGATCTTCGTTTTATTAGAAAGCGTTCGCTTCATGATAGCCCGACATCACTTTATTCGGAAGGTGCATTAACCTCATCTAATGTCAATGGCAATGTGTCAAATGAACGTGTGGTACCGAGTAATGCTGCTACAAAAGGTTAGTGGGATTTTGTCTATATTTTGTTACATGCCATGTGAGTTGTGGCCGTTGTACATGTGCCACAGGTAATTCATTGTTTGTTGCCGTTCTTTTTATCTTTTCCCAGCCACAATGAAAATAAAAATGTTATGGTCTGCGTGGAATAAAAGCCGGTGTACAGAATTGATTCAACTCTGCTCGGGTTGAATAAATCCCACGGCCTGTTGTTTAACAACAAAAAAATAAATTATCTTAGGGAACAGAAAGTTAATCTCATGAAGATTTGCAGGGTACAAAAGATTGGATCACTATTAATGTGCGATGATTTCTCGATTGCAGGTTTAAAGACGACCAAAATTCATTATGCGCTGCATATTGTGAATGCCAATCAATGTTCGATTGCAGGGGATCGTTAAACCCTGAACCAACAAGTTCTGAATTTTGAGACAACTTTAGGCCAATTAAGGATCATGTTGAGCCCTACGAATCCAACTCAACTCCTCAAAACTTCCATAGCAGTCTTGGTTTTCGGTAGTAATGACTACATCGACGACTACCTGATGCAAAACACCAACGTCTCAAGCCAAACCTATAAACCTGAGGTATTTTCTAGTCTCCTTCTCAACCATTATAGCCGTCAACCCCAGGTATTTTCCTTCACCTAATCAAAGCGTTAATCATGCGCTTCTTTACTTTTTGCTGCCCAAAGAGATGAGGTCATGAGTTTTGCTAAGTCTCCCGTAGATTCAGAAAGATTACAGCCAACCATCATATTTTAACTTATATACTGACCCTGATTTGACAATATGCATTTACCTCAAATGGCTCTTTCTTTTTTGTGTTTTTACTTATTACTTTTACAGTTTTACCATTAAACAAAATGATGACGTGTATGCCAGATAGGAAGCTGATTTCCAACATTAGTTTTAAAAAGTATTGGAGTTGGAAACTACTCATTTTGACCTCAAGTCCTGAACTTTTGCTATCCAAGATCATTCTCAATACTAAAGCAAGTATTTAGCATTGTTTTCGGTTTGCTTACAAATCTATACAGATTACTAACGTAACATAATGATTCAAGAGGTTGAAAGCATTTGAGTTCACTATTGGCAACCTCTTATTTGTTTGATGCATATGACACGTCTCACATTAGTAAAAGTAGATGATGTCATTTTGACTCATTTACTTATTACTTGGTTGATAGGGATTAAGCTATATCTGCAATATGTTAACTTACATGATCTAAGCGGGTTAGATGGGCTGAAAGTCATCCAGAATAACTTTATAACTCAAAAGCTAGATTATTATTATAGTTATGTAGTCTTTAACTGTTCGAATTTTTTGACGCTTTTTCCTATTACTTATACTTTTCTTTATTCGAGTCTTGAGCGCATATAATATGTCTCTTCTGTTTATAACAGTTTCGCACTTCTTCTTTCTAGGTGTCCTTTTGATGCACCTGAATCACATATCCAAGAATGCAGAAAGAATCAGCTGAACATGAGATAGAGTAAAACACCACACAAGAAAACGACTACTGCTTTTGGAAAACTTATGCTCAGCCTTATTTAGCTTTCTTTCATCTTTTGTGACTTTGAGGTGAATTCTATATGATTTTTTCATATCTTCATATAAGACTATCCTTCTTGCAGGCTATGTTTCCATAAAAATGCTCCAACAAAGCATGCCACTAATTTTGTTGATTCTTCTTAGGTTTGTACCTTCATTAAAATGTAAGGGTACTTTAAAGGCTCATCAAATGTTGTTCTATAAATATGTTTATTTAATCCTTTGAGTATATGAAGCTTTCTAGACGTAGAGAATTATCTTTTGTCTAAAGGTGTTATACGATGATGGTACAATATATTTCAATCTCTAAGTGTGTACTTCGGTACTGTGCAATCTGTAGATTCAATCATTTATACATGACATCGTCGATTTCAAACACCCTGCAGCGAAGCGCAGGATTATACCAACGTTAAACAATAGTAAGCGAACACACATGCTCAATTTAATTCACATAACTAATCAGGGCCAATAATATATATTAATGAACATGTTTCCAAATTAATCAGAATTTGCCATATTCGAAATTCCAATGCTTTGGTTGTTACAATTGGTGCTGTTGATTCAATAAAGTTTAAATAACATGTACGTGTCAAAAAGGAATCACATGATCTATAGAACCACCTCACAAATAATGAATCCATTAGATAGATTCATTTAGGGCCCGTTTGGTTTGAAGAAGTGTTTAGGATTAGAATTTAGATTTGAATTAAAATTTAGATCTAGATTTAGATTGGAGAGAAAAAATATATTATAAGATATATAATATATTATTTTTAATTAAAAAAGTTATAACTATTAAATATAAAAATAAGAAAGAGAAAAAAAAGATGAAGAAAGACGTGGTTGAAAAGATAAAATGTAATAAAAAAGAGAAATTTTTTTAAATGACCCATTGGAATTAGTGTAATCGTGAAATGACCCTGACAATTTTTTTTTCTATTTGACCTTCTAAATCGCGCAGGTTGGGACGCGATTTACATTTGAACACGTATCGGGTTTTTAGTGGTTGGTGAGAAAATTAAAAAAAAACACAATGTAGATCGCGCATGGTCTCGAGCGATTCACAAT